>PVJC01033371.1:0-19416 GCA_004026665.1 Murina feae | reverse complement strand
TGCTCAACAGTCCCCAGTCCCGCCCCGCTGCCCCCCCCCCCCCCCCCCCCCCCCCCCCGCCATGGTGAGCAGCTAGGGGGCTGGGGGAGAAGGGAGACCAAAAGGTGCTCCATGCACGTCATGGTGTCTGGTCGTCCATTCAGTCATGACGCCATCTAGCTCTTTATGTATATTAGGATTCTTCTTAAAAGCCATCAGTTCTCAGTCTGGCATATCTCTGTCTTGTTGTTGCTTTTAGTATTCCTACTTACATCCCTGTCACTTAGTTTTTATTTTCCTGGATTTGAAAGACAGAAATGTATGAAAGCAAAGAAGAATTTTTCTGGCAATGGCATGGAGGAAAATTTTTAAAGGGCATTCTCTCATAAATAAATTCAAGGTACCCGGTAAATACTATGAGAAGAACTTCCCCTTTAAAAAATGACCACTCTTTGGATTCAGTGTGTGAAAGAAATGTTATGTTTCCATTGTGCTCCACAAATTGTGTGTGTGTGTATGCACTTGTGTGTATGTGCATAAAAATGCTAATGGTGTCCACCACAAATAATCCAGGGGATACCAAATGGGAGACACAAGAGCTGCCCTGGAGCAGCTGACATTGAGGATGAGGGGAAAGGACAGTAGGTAAATAACTTTATTGCAACCTGGAAATAAAGGGCAATCGGAGTTTCATGGAAAGAACCATCACCATTTGTTGCTACCTATGAATTTCTGAAAACTTATCCTTCACCAGGTACAGAAGGAGCCAGGTACAGATGGAGAAGGCTTGTTTGCCTTTATCTGTATCCAAGTTCTCATCATCTCTCTGCCTCAGTTTCCTCTCCTTCCTTTAGTTTTTGTGTCTAATTTTTGTTGAAATTGCTTTCACAAAAGATGCATAGTCTACAAAGGTAAGACTAAGGGAATTACTGAGAAGTCAGAGGGCTGTATTGTGTGACACAGAGATCCAGTGTTCCATGAGCTAGCCATGATTTTATTCCTGTTATCATTTCTGCCTGTGAATAGATCTACTGGTACTACATAAAAGTGGTCAGTTTGTTGCTAAAATTAATTATTAAAAATGATCACATCCTTGACGCTTGAACAAACAATTTACTTAAAAGGAGAAGAGGAGGTTGGCAGATCAAGGCCTAAAATTCACACTGTGCTCCCCTTAGGATCAATAGAGAAGGAACTTGTATTGAACCTGAACTGCTTCATTCAATATTGCAGATGGGAGCCGTGAAACAAATGCAATGTGACTGATTTCCCTAGAGATGATGCTAACATGAACTATGAGCTTATTCAGAAGAGTTAAGTGGAAATCTTCCAAATACGTATTTACTCACATCAGACTCTTCCCTCTCCGGCTTCCTGTGCTTCTCACTCCTGGGCACTCAATCTATCAGCAGGAACCACCACCTCAAATCTTGTTAAGAGCAGTTAAATGGGAGCAACTAGAGGTACCGTTTAATTTACCTCCAGGAAACAGGCTCTAATTGAAGAGTTCCCATGTTTTTGGATGTGCTTGTTAAAACCTGTGAGGTTTGAATTTGCTGTTGTGCATCAGTGTTGAGAGCTCTCTTCACTGGTGAGAGTTGAGAATATTTGAGAAGTAAATATGTAAATAAATAAATTTGTTCCATAAGGATTTCTAACTGACTAGTATTACTTTTATTTTAGAACACTGCCTGGGTGTAAGATTCATTCATTTCAATTTCATGGCACCCTTGGAATTCTCAGCTAATATCTGGGCCTCCAAATTAGATTTGCAGACCACAGTGTCTTTCTCCAAGCGCTGGACTGCGGTATGCATGCCAATTGGTTTGGCTATACAGAAGCTCACCTTCTAGCCTGGATCAGAGATGTAAATACCAAATACAGTCAGGGCAATCCTCAGGGTCTTTCCTCTCTGTTGGTAGCCTGCCTGCCCACGCCTAACAAGGGAGTTGGCTTCAGGATGTATTCTCCAGCTTGTCTCAACCTCTGCTACTTCTGCCTTTAATTTACCAACAGTCTCAGATTCCCTTGGTTCCCAACTCCACCCTTCGCTTTGCTTTTCTGAATGATATGATCTCTGCTGCCAACCTCTACTGTTTACCATTTTCTCACTACATCCTTTTGGATCTGCGACTATTTTCCCACTACAGTGAGCTGTGCTACCATCACTCAGAATACTGGGTCTAAGTGAGCCCCTTCCTTGATGTTAGGGTGATGCTGGTGGTAAACTGTAGTGAGCAATGACAAAATCTCAGTGGCTTAACACAACAAGAATTTCTTTCTAGTCCACATGTAGTTCAGCGCAGATTGGGAGGCTATCATCCAGATGGGACACAGACACCTGGGCCGTTTCTCTAGGGTGGCTTTACCGTCGTGGAGTCTTCTACTCCTGGTTTAGTGGCAGAAAGTCCAGGACTTCAGTCTAATAGCAAGTGATATAGGGAAAGGTACTCTTTCTACATGCCTGGGAAGAGGAAATGCTATTGGTGAACATCTAGCCACTCTCAACTACAACTGCCACTGAATGACTTAATAGCTGCCAGTAAAGGAAGTGATATTAAGTTATTATAATACCAACTAGGAGGAAAAGCAAGCAATTTGATTTTAATTATTTTCTCTTGAATAAGGAATTAACCATACTAACCATACTCACTATGTGAATGTGTGTTCCATGGAAAGTTCTGGAGATCTGAATGACCTTATCACTGTTTATGACTTTAATGCAACTTGAGCTAGTCTTAAGCAAATGGGAAAAAAAAATTCAAAAAACTCATTAACCCAGCAAAGTACACTCAGAACAGCTTCTGGAAATAGTTGATGTCACTGTTATAGTTAGTGTAATAAAAGATGCTCATGGATGGTCTAATAAGTAATTATAGATTTATTAAGATTTTACCTAAGTCTTTTCCTGTTTCCTATCATGATGGTCAGCAGGTTGGTACAGAACAGGTACTGGAAAAGCTGAATTTATTTTCTCCTTCTCTACTGACTATTTTTTCCAATGAATCTGGGGTAGTCTTTTGAAATCCTTTCCAGGTAGGTTTGTTTAGAGCCAGCTTATCTTGTCCCCACTGTTTTAAAAAAATGCTAGGTTTAGAAGTTCATGTTCAAATTCAATGTTATCGTCACAGTTATTATCTAAACTAATAAAAGCGTAATATTGAAATTAACTGTCTCTTTGGGACGAGTGAGTCATGCTCACCAGACAATCAGAGCAACTGTATGCAAATTAGCCCAGGAAAGATGACGGAGGCCGCAACCCCGGGGTCCAGCAGGGCAGAAGGAAGACCTCTGCCTCAGGATCCAGGCCACAGCGCAGGGCGGGAGGAGTGAGCCAGCCGGTAAGCCCTTCCCGTCTGCCCCACCCCCCCATGGGCGGGGTGGGAAGAGCAGGCCTGCGCCAAAGGGGTAGGACCAGCCCAATGGCCTGGAGGCTGGGGCCTGCAAAGCGTGTGCCCCGGCCATGGGGGGCTTTGCAGGCGGAAGCTGGGGTGTGGGACTAGCCATCTGGCCCAGAGGCCACGGCCTACAAAGCCCCCATGGCCGTGTACCTCGGCCATCATGCACTTTGCAGGCGGAAGCCGGGGGTGAGACCAGCAGTGCTATCCAGGGGAGACAGAAACTGTGCCATTGGTGTCCCTGAATGGAGGGGTGGATGGTCCAGAGGCAGAGGTGCTCCTGCTTTGCTGCTGCGGTGCAGGGCTGCATGGGCAGCTGCTACCTGGCTGGGACTGAGTCCTGAGCTGGGGATTAATGCCCCCTCACCAGGGAAGCTTTAATGAGGGAAGGAGGGCTGCTCCCTCTCTCACACACACACCGTCTCCTGGGCCCACTCTCTCGCTGGCTCCATTTTCTCTGCCACAGGGGCAGGGATCTCCGGTGAGAGGCTCTGTCTCCCTT
The DNA here is from genome assembly GCA_004026665.1 of Murina feae. NCBI lineage: Eukaryota > Metazoa > Chordata > Mammalia > Chiroptera > Vespertilionidae > Murina > Murina feae. The sequence continues at coordinate 15,537 of PVJC01033371.1, read as the reverse complement.
CAGAGCTGGTGTGAACTCGTGGGAGCCAGGAGATGGAGAGATGGGCAGGGAGTGGGCGGAGGGAGCAGCAGCCAGGGAGAGTTTGGGGGGAAGTAACCAGGTGGGGGGGGGTGGAACAGGATGGAGGGAAGAACTTTATAAAAGAGTTAGTGGACAGCAGAGCTAAAAAAAGAGGATGTATGAGTGAACTGTAGGGCCTATAATGAAAACCAAGTATAGTTGTGTACTGGGGACAGATTTTAAAAGAAGTCAGAAAAGAAAAAAAGATAAATGATAATGGATAATCAGGCAGGTAGATAGATAGGTATTAAAATAGTGGCAGTAAGTAGAGAAGAATATATGGTAAAGCTAGGATGAGAGAAAAAGGGGGAGGGAAGAAAAGTTATAAAGGGGGAGCTGGTAGAGCTTAAAAGGAGAATGGGAAGAAGGAAGGAATGGTGGAGGGAGCAAAGCAGGTCAGAGGGAGGAAGTGAAGAAAAAAATTAAGGTGGGAAGGAAGGAAAAGGGGAGGGTGGGCAGGGGTAAAGATAAAAGAAAGAAGGAATGTGGGAAGGAAAGGAGGGTAGTAGAAAAATGGGAAGAATGATGATGGAACAGAAGTAGGAAATAAGGAGGAAAGAAAAGTTTATAACTGATGAGTCAGTAGGAAAAGTGTTACATTAAGGAGAAAAATTGTGTGAGAGGAAGAAGCCAATAAGGAAGTCAAATACAATTGTGCGTGAAGGGAGTAAAGTTAAAAAAGAAAGTTAATATGGGTGACCAGGCCAGCAGGGGAGGGCAGTTAGGGGGATCAGGCAGGTAGGTAGGCAGAGTGATTAGAGCAGGCAGGCAGGTTAGCAGTTAAGAACCAGAGGTCCTGGATTGTGAGAGTCCCCAAGAACTCCATATTGGAGAGAGTGCAGGTTGGGCTGAGGGACCGTCCTCCCCCACACCCCGTGCACGAATTTTGTGCACTAATTTCGTGCAACGGGCCCCTAGTGTTAGACACAAAGAGAGGTGCTATGAGCCAAGAGTTTTTATGCAGCCTTCAGTCCAGTCCTAAGGTGGCTGTAAGGGTCTCTCACCCAGAGAATTTCCCACTTGAGGAAGCAGGCCCACTGCAGTGACATTTATGATGCGTAGAGGAGGTCACACTCTATCCTTTCTGATAACCATTTCCAGGAAATCATGACCAAATTGACAGACTATTTTTTTTCTTGTGAAAAGTGGAAACTAGAAATGGGGGTGTTGGGCACCCACAATTGAAAAGGGGGGAAAAAAGAAGTCCTAGACATGTTAATGATAGCACATCCACCAGATTTTGTTTAGCATAATTCCAGAAGGCAAAACTCCTCCCACAGAAATATCTAACTTTGATCACTGAAATATATGCATTAATATTGAAGGGAAATACACAGAATTACCTCTGGTTGTTTTAAATCTAGGCAGAATAGATTTTGCCATGCTAGTTCAAGGTGTTACCATATTCCATCTGACACTTGTTTGTTTTGACAATGTTTTAGTCCTGAATGCTGCTGATATTTCTCAAGGTAAATGAATTTCTAAGGTTATTAAGACTAATTTGTCTCCATATTCCTATTTAGTTAAAGTTGATGACTATTTTCTTAATTGTAATTGAGTGTTCCTAAAAGTGATGTTCTCCCAGGTAAACTACTTTTACCTCAAGGTTGTCTTTATGTAAACATTATTGAATATTTAGATCAATGCCTTATTTAAAATGACTTTTAATCATTTGCTTAATCTTTTGAGAGATCAAGTCTATCTATTAGATTGTTTTTTAGGGCAACACACCCCACACATAATTTTGGATTCTGTATTCTTAGATTTAATGAATGTGTTATAAAATTGTTAAATATTGAACTTTCTTCAAGTGGTTAAAAAAAATTGCCCTTCCTTCCAGAGAAGGAGAATTCATTGTTTCAGGCAGTAAGCTATGCTATGACAGGTAAAGGTTGTCCCAATGATAACCCATGTGAATATCATTTTAAGAAATAACTATAAATGTTGGCACTGTGTAGATAAAATAAAATAAAAGGAAATGAAAGTTTTATACTTTAAGTAGGTATATCTTTATGAGTGTCCTGTTGTGCCAAGGAGATGGCAACTCCATTATGAATTAAATGTATGTATCTCTCTAGAGTTGCTTTGGTTATTCAGACTTATTTGTCACGAACTCTCTGACCTTTAGTGATTCATGTCTTTGTACCTCAGCTTTTCTCTGATTAAAATAAAGATAATGCTCCCTGTGACAAGCAGGTGTAGTTTTGTGAAACTACATCCATAAAGGTGCCTCTGGTCTGACTCCTTTCTCACATTAAAGAATTAGAGTAATGTTGCCCGATAAAATACAGGATGTTCAGTTACATGTAACTTTTACATAAACAACAAATAATTTCTATTTGGTAAATCTGGAAACTCCAGACTGAGGTCACTGAGAAGCTGTGCAGGCCAGTCTCTATCACTTGTCCAAGGAAAGAGAAACTTCCTGTCCTCTCTGTCACCTACATTAGTCAGTCTTAAGGAAAACATTGATAAACCAATCTGAATATAGCTGCTATGCAACCTGAATAATTCAGTAGCTACAACTGTTTGAGAGAGTGTGAGAAAGGGATCATGGATATTTTGAAATTGAAATCCAATTAAAAATTATCTAATGTATCTAACTTTTAATATTTTAAAAATTAAATTTATTGGAGTGACATCTATACATATAAATGTGTACTATGCAAATTGTCCCCTCGGGAGTTCAACTGGGAGACCAGGAGTTCGCTCGCTCGCTATGATGTGAGCTGACTACCAGGGAGCGGTGCAGGATGAAGGAAGGCCCTAGCTGGCGCCTGAGAGGAAGGCCCCGGCTGGCAGCCAGAAGGCCCTGATCAGCCCTGATCTCTGTCCAGGTCTAGGGACCCTACCTGTGCATGATTTTCATGCACTGGGTCTCTATTATAATAATAAATGATGATACAATAATAAACCCTGTGTTTTGGTGAGCAAAAGTATGTTTATAGTCGTGAGTACACAAAACACAGAGTTTATTTTTGTATTATCATTTATTATTATAATATTTATTTATATTACAGCTATAAAAGTACCCCTGTATATGTATCTTTATTCAAGTATCTATCAAAGGACACTGGTTGTTTTCGTGTCTTGACCAATGTAAAGAATGCTGTACTGAACATAAAGATGTATATATCTTTGTGAATGTCTTCAAAAGTTTCAGGTAGATACACAAAAGAGGGATTGCTCTGTCATATGGTAACTCTATTTTTAATTTTTTGAGGCTGTATCAGTTTACATTCCCATCAGCAGTGATTGAGGGTCCTTTTACTCTACCACCTTTCCAACACTTATAATTACTAGTCTTGTTGATAATAGTTACTCTAAGGGGTGTGAGGTGGTATCTCATTGCAGTTTTGATTTGCATTTCCCTAACAGATAAGGAAGTTGAGCATGTTTTCATACATTCGTTGGTCATTTGTGTGTCTTCTTGGGAGAAGTGACTGTTCAGTTCCTCTGCTTATTTTCATTGGATTGTTTATTTTGTTGGTGTAGGAGTTTTTAAAAAATATATATATATATTTAATATTAAACCATTACTAAAGCTATTGTTTGTAAATATCTTCTCCCATTCAGTTGGTTGCATTTTTGTTTCCTTGACAGTTTCTTTTGCTATGAAGAAGCTTTTTAGTTTGATATAGTTGCAATATTTCTATTTGCTTTTACTTTCCTTGCCTTTGAGGTTAAATTTATAAAATCCTAAGACCAAGGTCATAAATTTTCTTCTAGGTATTTTATTATTTCAGGGCTTATATTTAGGTATTTGATCCATTTTGAATTAGTTTTTATATACATGACAAACAACAGTCTAGTTCCTAGTTTCATTCTTTTACACATTGCCTTTCAATTTCCCATCACCATTTATTGAAGAGGCTTTCTTTTCTCCATTGTATGGTTTTGACTCCTTTGTTGAAAATTGTTTGCCCATGTAAATTTGCTCCGTTTGGAGATGAAGACTCAAGCCTAAAGTTGTGAAGTAATTGCTTGCCATCATACAGGTAGCTAGAGAGAGGACCACAGCTAGAACTACCTTTTCCTCAATCCCAGACCAATGCTCTTTTCATTTCACCACCCTGTGCCTAACTCCAGACAGTCACCTGCTTTTACAAATAAAGTTTCATTTGGAACACAACCACAACCACTCATTTACATATTGTCTATGGCTGCTTTCACTCTACAATGGCAGAGCTGAGTCATTGCAATAGAGACTCTATGGCCAGTAAAGCCTATAATACTTATTTAGCTGACTTTTTACAAAAATAGTCTGTTGATTGCTGCCGAAGGAGAAAGGGTTTCCTTCACCCCGTTTTTGCAAGGTTATAACTAGGTTTGCGCTTTAATTATTATTACAGGCAGGCCAACTAAATGTAGAATTTCATTTTCAAAAATGATAAAACCTGATAAGCTGCATACAATCATGAATGTGTACAGGAATTACTGTAGCTGAAGGAGACATTTAATTTCAGTAAGATACACTGGAATTGTCAGGACTGATTTTTTCCCCCTTTTATATTTTTGATCCCATAATGAGGGCCAACTACATGATTGGTGAGGAAGACTCATGGAGAGATCATTGTGCACAGAACATTATGCCTGTTTTAGGCAATCTATACCAAGGCACAATGCAAGGGTTTTACCATGAAGATGACAACAACGACAACAAAAACCCTCACTAGATTTATTCTCTACTATCTATCACATCTTAAATTATTCCAGGAACACAATAGGATATATATATATATAAATTTATATGCATATAAATATGGATGCGTACACATTAAAGCAGAGACCAGTTAATGGACAATTAGGAAGCAGCTCCAAGGTAGCTGGTCTTGTCTCGGTTTTATTTATGTCAATATGGTAAACATTACCACAGGCAGGGAGAAGTTCCTTTTCAGGTTGGAAGTGTTCAAGCAGCTCCAGGAGCACCAGTAGGAAGCTGTAGCCATAAGAGCTGAATGAGGGGCTATTAAAGGCCCTTTCTGTGCTGAGCTTCTATGATTAACAGCCTGTGACAGTTTACAGCTCCTATTTACTGTCTCCTTTTTATCAGCCATTGGCAATCTTCTGTTTATGCAGCCCGTGTGGATAGACGTTAATAGCATCGCAGGTATGTCCATGGATACTGAACCGCTGCATACGTTTTCCCAATGAGACTGACTTTACAAATTTATTACTTCCTGCATAAAGCCATACTGGGATCCACCTCCTTGACTCCATGCTTCGATGCATAGTTTGAAAATTTCACATGGCTTTATGCTTTGCCAAATTTGCCTCAAACTTTTTTTTTTTTCTGAAACTACAAATATCTTCTAGCCACAGGCCTTGCACTTGGAGTATTTTGAATTCTTTTAATAAAAATAATAATTTTCAAGCAATTCAAAGAATCGTAGCTGATTTAAAATCACACAGGATACACTGGAAAGTTAGATCATGTTTCAACCTGCTTCTAAGGTACCCCCAGGCATTTCACAGGACTTGCCTGACCTGATTTTCTGTAGGTGATGAGAGGGGGGTAGTCTTCAATCTTCTGTAAAATTGTTTCTTTCTTAGGCCACATAAGCAAGGAGAATCAGCAGATGCTGACGTCTGTTTTATGCTGCATAATTTATACATTCTTTTATTTAATCCCCAGACTGAGTGACGTATTGTTAACCTTTCAATGAGCAAATGAGGAAACTGATTCTCAGGGAAATTATGTGATAAACTCAAGGTCAGAGAATGAAAAGCAGAGGAGCTGGCTTTCTGGTGGAGGTCTGCTGGATTCCAAAGGCCCTATTGGGTGATTTTACCACAGTGTCTCCCACTGGCGATGAGGAATCAAAGTAACTCAGACTTGGGGCTGTTCTGAGTTAGCTTGAGCTATTTATAGCCTGTTTTCACATCAATCCAAGGTTTTTCATTAAGCCCTTGCTGTGCTCAAGGCACTGTGCCAGTTATTATGGAATTCAGATACATCGTCACCCTCAAGGACCCTCAAGGACCTTATAATCTAATTAAGGATAAAAGACACGACAATATGAAAAAATAAGTGAAAGTTGAAGGCCACCCACGCCAAGAGCTGACTAAGTGGAATATGTAAGTGATATGGCGGTGGGGAAGGGAAGTCACTTTCAGCTGTAGGTGAAATCAGAAGGGAACAGGATTGGAGCCTGGAAGTAGTATATCACATTAGTCCATCCCAGGGCCAGCTGAGGGTTGCTCATGAACATCACATTTAGCCTAAAGACCTGTTTCATTGATCTACATAACTTTGCATTATTTTTAATTTTAGATGAATTCACATAAAAATCTGGTTTTTGTTTTTGCCCTGAATGAATGTTTGGATTGAGCCATGCATGTTCACCTGGCCAAAGTCAGATCTTGTGCTTTCCAGTTTGCCGAGGCCTCTGTTCTCCCAGGAGCCACCGCTGCTCTGCTTCTCCCCTTTATGTCTTGCCTGCCTGACGGGTATTGAGTTTAGAACCTCTGAGAAGATGAGGAAAAGGAGACCCAGAGAGGGTGAAGTTTCCTAACATCTCAACTAATTAGAAACAGGATGGCTTAGCCTCAAAGACTCCTGACTATTAGTTTAGCTTTCTTTTTTACAAGACATATCATCATTCATCAGAATCATTCTATTCTTTTGTAGAAAATAGGGACTTAAAGCAGGTGTGCAATGCATTACCTAACTAACATTCATGGGGCCAGGTACATGAGGAGAGTCAGAATTTTTAAAACTTAAGAAGGAAATACTATTCATATATCAACTATTGTAAAAAATAAAAAATCCAGCAGGGTGTGAGACAGCATCTTAAATAAAACAAATTAATATTGCTGCTCTGAAAGTATGAAGGTGAACCCTAAGTGCGAGAAATAATGGCTTTGCTAAACTACATGGCTATTCAAGTCAGTTTTTGTTATCAAATCAGTTCAAGTTAGGCCAGGTTTTACAATAAATTTTTCTATTTCTAAACTTTTAAGGTTTAAATGGCTTATGGGTAGCTATAGATATCTTCTTTTTTTTTGTTTATCCTCACCTAAGGATATTTTTTTTCTTTCTTTCTTTCTTTCTTTCTTTCTTTCTTTCTTTCTTTCTTTCTTTCTTTCTTTCTTTTTTCTTTCTTTCTTTCTTTCTTTCTTTCTTTCTTTCTTTCTTTCTTTCTTTCTTTCTTTTTTTCTTTCAAAAGAGTGGAAGGGAGACATAGGAGAGAGAGAGAGAGAGAGAGAGAGAGAGAGAGAGAGATGAGAATATGAGAGACACATATTCGTTGCCTCCTGCACACACCTTGTCAGGGGGTGGAAAGCAAACCTACAACCCAGGTACATGCCCTTGACTGGAAAGCAAACCCTCAACCAACCCTTCAGTGCATAGGCCAACACTCTAACCACTGAGTAACACTGGCCAGGACACTATAGCTATCATAATACTCTTTTATTGGCTCAGTTTTCCTATCTATAAAATGGAAATAATGATAGTTTTTACTTTATCAAAGATGTAATATATATATGAAGAACACTGTCTGGAACCTATATAACACAGTAAGATCTATATAACTAATAATTATTGTTATTTTCTATTATTGGTATTTTTGTTTGAAAAGTTTATTTTATAAATAGGATTTTTGATTTATTTTTCTGTAACCACCCTATAAGTTTCTACTTTTAAGTTCACAGAGGCACTCTATACAGTCAATTCTGAATGGCTTACCCTGACAGGAAACAATGACCCATGGACCCAAAATGGATAAAAACAATAATAAAAAAATAATATTTTGTAACATGTGACAATTATATTAAATTCAAATTTCAGTGCCTATATGTAAAGTTTAATAAACACAGCGGTGCTTACCTGGTTTCATGATTTCAATGGCGGTTCTGGCAGTTACCCAGCTGCCGCAGAGATAATATGTCCTGCAAATCTTAAAATGCCTGTGATTGTTCCTGTTACAGAAGTTAGCCAGTACCTGCTCTGCCCTACCTCAGGTCATGCATCCCCTGCTCCAAGTTTCTCTGGCTCTTGACTTGGTTGCCCTTGCCCTCCCTTGTCTTGCTTTGCTGAGAAAACCCATTTCACTCTACCTGGGTTTCTAATATGACCTTGGGTTTGCTTCTATTATAATGTGGGCTATCCTCCTCCTCTGTTGCAGAATTCAACCTTCACTTTTCTTTCCTTATCACTTCAACCATGGACTTTATATCCCCCCGTGTTCCCAGTTCCAGGAAACCAAGGGCCTATTCTATGGCTCATCTATGATTGATCTCTGGAGGCAGAAATTGGGGAGCAGAGGTGAATTTACTCTGGGATAATCCAGTCTGCAATTTCTGTTGTTATTTCGAGAAAGTCAAAACTGCAGCCCCAAATAAGCCTGCTAGATCCTATTTTGAAAATGTTAACTTTCTAGTTTATAGGTATCTTGCAGCCTGGTTTATCTGTAGGTAAAATTGATGATAAACACAAATGTAGGGCAACCTGAATTCTCCATCAGAGTGAATAGAAAAAGTGCTAACTGTTGAGGCTGTACTTTATACCCAGTTGTTACTAAATGGAGCCAATACAGCAAGAGAAAGGGAAAACTGTGCACATCACCTGAAATGTGTGGGAGTTGGCCATGTCACTATTACCTGGGCCCTGATTTGCACACAACACAGACCTTTTTATCCCCCATTTCTATTAAGCCACTGCATTTTTTTTTGCATTACAGCAGTAATTTTTATGGGAAATTCAGCTTGGGGTAGGCAGAAATAAATTGAGAAAGGCAGTTGAATTATCTAGAAACTCATAGCAAGAGAGCTCTGTCCTCATTTCTCTTGGGTAATGTGTACTTTTAAGTCTTCCAGGCTGACCTGTATACATTTTACTACTTGTAGGTGTAATTATATAATCTATACTAATAAAAGGGTAATATGCTAATTAGGGTGGGTGTCTTTTAGATGTCCTTCAGGACAAAGCTGCAGCAGCTGCCCAAGGCTCAGGCAAGCCGCAGATGGTGGCTGCCCCTGCCGGGGCCAAGCTGAGGCCCAGGCAGGCCATGGTGGCTGTGAGGGCCGAGGTTCAGGCAGCCGCGGCAGTCGGCAGTGGCATCAGCAGAGGCGTGATGGGGCCATCGCCTTGCCCTGATCGGCTGTTTGCCTCCCGCACAGCCATCAGTAGGACATCCCCTGAGGGCTCCCAGACTGTGAGAGGGGCAGGCCAGGCTGAGGGACTCCTCCCAGTGCATGAATTTTCATGCACTGGGCCTCTAGTTGAATAATGAACTTGCTAACCAAACCTTAGGTGCTTGCTAACAATTTAAATTTTAATAGATCCACAGCTTCTTCCAATTCACGTTTTTTAAAGAATTGATTGCCTTGCAGAACTGTCTTATCGGTTATGTAGGTTTTCAGGGTCATCAATATTGTGCAGTTGGAGTCAGGCTGACTCGTGCTGCAACCTTTACTAGTAGCCTGACTCAGTTTCTTCTTCTGTGAATGTCTTCGCACAGAGTAATGAGAGGATTAAGGAAGAGGGTATAAATAAACTGCTTCACCCAGCATCTCAGACTTAGTGAGCTTTCTTTAAATGATAGTTGTTAGTACTGTTAGAAGTACATAGTGAGCAGCCATTGTGTAATATAAGTCTGGCCAACTATACTGCAATTTATTATTTCAAATAAATCCTGGGTAATCTAGATCAATTAAAAGACACATCAATGTGCATTTCATTTATGGCTTTATGTGTACATATATTTAAAATCATTCTCTGTGTAATTTCTATCTGCAGATATAATATTGCCACAGAATAGTTTTCAAATATTAGATGAATAAGCATGCCAATAATAATTATTTTAAAACTAAAAGCTGAAGAGGATCTTAGAGAACATCTTATTAATTGCCTTCAAATAATAGATGAGGCTGCTTTGTAATTTTCTCACAGTCACACAGCTATGACAGAATCTTACAGATGCTTACAATTTCCTAGAAAATCCCACATTTACTGAATAGTTGAAATATAAGTTGCTGAGTTCTCTACCAAGTGCCCAGGAGGCTGTCAGCAATGGAAAGAAAGACTACTTTTAATTCATTATGATTTCGCTTCAATATAAAGAAAAGAGGACTTGAAATTGTAATCATTACCTCTCACCCCAACACATACACAAATGCACACACACCATTTACTTCACTACCATGTTCTGTTTTAGGTCAAATTCTTGTGAGAATATTCTTTGCTATAAAGGAGAGATGAAGGGAAAAAAGATGGATGTAGCTGAATAAATATTTCTACCTGTTTTGTTTTCCCCATGATAGTTTAACTTAGCATTATTAGAGTGATTTAAAAAAATGATTATAAACACTTACTTTGAATAGATCTGTATAAATTATCTATGTAGTATTTTCTGGCATATAAGACGACTGGGCGTATAAGACAACCCCCAACTTTTGAGAAGGTTTTCCTGGGTTAAAAAGTCCAGACAGAGACTGTATGCGGCACAAAATGGAGCTGACTGGAGACACTTGCAGTTTCCGTCCAGCTCCATTGATGACTCCTGACTTTTGAGAAGATTTTCCTGAGTTAAAAAGTAGTCTTATACGCCAGAAAATACAGTACATAAAAAGCCAGCATCCAGAATGCCATAATGACCAGAATGACCAGTCACTATGACACCCACTGCAGCCAGAAAACAAGCAGGATCAGGGGGTGGGGCAGCCAGCCAATCCCCCTCCCCACACCTCATGGCCCTCCCCCAGCTGGTCCCACCCCCGATCGGCCTGCCTCATCCAGATTGACCCACAGCCTCTCCTCCCAGGTCGCCCACCCCTGATCTCCATCCCCACCCAATAGGAGGTGGAGCTGGCTAGCCAACTTCCTGAAGCTCCCCCCCCAGCTGGCCCCACTCCTGATGGGCCCCCACCACTCTGATAGGCATAGCCCTTTCCCATGGCTGGCCTGGCCCTGATGGGCCCAATCAGAATGGGCCTACTCGCTAACTTCCCATTGTCTCCTCCTGACAGGCCCGGCCCCAATCTGCCCCGATTGAGGCTGAGCTGTCCGGACCCCACCCATGCATGAATTCGTGCACTGGGCCTTTAGTTTTAATATATTTGTCTAGTCTATACATTGGACATTTTACTCACATCCTCCTATATAATAAAAGGCTAATATGCAAATCGACCGAAGGGCTTAAGGACCAGTTGCTATGACACACACTGACCACCAGGGGCATAAGCTCAATACAGGAGCTGTTCCCTGGTGGTCAGTGTGCTCCCACACGGGGAGCACTGCTCAGCCAGAAGATGGGCTCAGCATGACGAGTGCAGTGGTAGTCAGGGGTGGGAGACTCTCTTGCCTCTGAGACCATGCTAAGGCTATCTGACTGCTGGCTTAGGCCCACTCCCCACAGGAATGAGCCTAAGCCATCAGTCGGACATCCCCTGAGGGCTCCCAGCCTGCAAGAGGGCGCAGGCCAGGCTGAGGGACAACCCCCCCTTTCCAGTGAATGAATTTCATGCACCAGGCCTTTAGTATTTATGATAACAAAACAGCATCTGAAAGATGAGTGATTTATCAGGTTCACATGTTTAGTCAGTAGTTAAACTGTGTTTCAGATTTCTGTCTTTAGGCAGCAAGTCCAGGGTTCCATCTTTAGGCAGCAAGACCATGAGGTTTTTTTCCTCATTCTGTGAGGATTTCAAATAGCCTTCGATGTTAGGATAAAGGAAAAAGAAGGAAGACTACCCAGCGTGACTATGCCATTTCTCACTGAATCTTTCTTAGAAAATGTTAAATATGCCTTCTTAATACATATTATTAAACATTTTACTTTTTATGTTACATTTTCAATGCATCTTCTTATTTGCAGATTGTATTTGTCCAGTTAGACTAATTCTTAAGACATTAATTCAGTAATTGGCACAAATAGTTGCTACTTTATTATTCCCATAATATCTAATTAAATTTAATAACGATAATTATAGGCTAACTTACTAAATAAGAAATTGCTACCTAAACAAATAAATCTGTGTGATTTTCTTCCCCCATCACCTTTTCTTCATTTCTGTACTCTTTCTATTCTATTATTCTATTTAATTAGTCAGTTGGATCTAAGTTCCTCATGTGTAACAGAATGGTTGGGATATAATTCTCTCAAAGTTCTCTTTTTGCAATCTCACTTTATGGGTTAATCAGTTGTCTTTATAATTCAGGAGCAATTAATGTGGGGGCACATCTACCTTCTTTTCTTCTTAAATAAGTTTTATTTAAATAATGATTTCTGGCTTTACAAATTCCAGGCCTCATGCTCAGATTATTTTCCACCTAATTTTCAAAATTCAGGGGTTCTGGTTCTGAACCTGTCCTCTCTACTGCCATTCATATTTTTAGGCATGTAAAGAAATACATCTAAAACATTATGATTCATAAAATTTGGAAGTAAATGGTTGGGGAAAAATATTATACCAATACTAAGGGAAAGAAAGTTATAATGGTTATATTAGTATTAAGAAAAAGAAAACATTCAGTCAAAAGGGATTATTAAAGATAATGAGAGAACCTCATAATTTTCAAAATTATAAAATTTTAAAATAATAAAATTTTCATTTACAGGTAAATAATTTTAAATTTATATGTACTTAATAAGTTAATTATGAAATAATTAACTCAAAATTCATAGGGATATAAGAAATCACTAAAGCTACAATCAAAATGGTTGCTATTGAATACATCTTTCTCAATACCTGGTAGAACTAGCAGAAAAAAAATTAGTAACAACATTAAAGATTGGAAAAACACAACCAAAACACTAGATATAATGGATATACATACAGCATTGCAACCCCAGGCTGCATAACACACATAATACAAATTCACATTAAGTACTCATGAGATATTTAAAAAATTTGACCAAATATAACACAAATCTCATCAAATTCCAAAGGAAAAAATTATAATGTTCTCAGAGAACATGAAATTCAGCAAGACATAAAGACCCATTAAAAACTCTCATGTGTTTAAAAATTAAGAAATATACTTCTAATATATCATTCAATGTTGAAATATGGATATTATGGTATTTGGTTATTACACTAAAATTTATGAAAATTGGGAAAATTTCAACCAACTCAATGTTAAGTTACATTAAAGAATTACAGTGGTTATATTTTTTAAAAGAGTTCTTATATTTTAAGCTATTTACAAATGCAATATTTACCAATGATTTGTTTCAAAATAGTCCTGAGAGTGAAGTGGACTAATAGAAGGGGATAAAGATGAAAAAATGAGTTAAAAATTGTTGAAATTTGGATTATGGGCCCAAGGTGGATTCCTGCAACTATTATCTCAACTTTTATATATGTTTGAAATTTTCCATAATAAAAAAGCTATTTAGAAATAACTCCTGAATCAAAGAAGAAATTTCAATGCCAATTAACAAAAATGTAAACTAAATGATAATTTAAAGTGATATATAAAACTGGAATGTAGGAAAGCCAGAGGAATTTTGAGAAAAGTTTATTATATTAGAAAAGTAGAATTGTTGAAATCACAAACATAAGCATCCACTCTAAGATATTAGGAAAAACACACAAAGAAAATACAAAGAAAGAAATGAAGGTAAGAGTAGAAATTAATGACAAAAATATATAAAAGTAGGATTAACAAAACTGAGCATTTGTTCTTCGAAAAGACTAATAAAATTGCTCAACACTTGGTGAAGTTGATCAAGAAAAAAGAGAGAATAAAACAATTGAAGTGATGAATTAAAATGGAATTACCACAGCTTTTCATGACCTTTAAAAGATTATAGTAGGATATTATTTATCTTAAAGCAATAAACTGAAAACTTTAAATAAAATAGACAAAATACTTAGAAAAATACAATTTCTATAACTGATACATAAGAAATAGGAAATCTGAATAATACAGTAACAGTGAAGCAATTAAATCTTTTTGAAATTTAAGTTCTTTCTTGTTTAAGAAATTACATATGTCTCTTTTTCCCCCTCACTGACCTTTACTCAGCTGCTCTCATGACCCCTCAGTACATGTGCTCACCCTTCTTAGTGTCTGTGTCCACTGGTTTTGCTTATACGCATGCATACAAGTCCTTTGGTTGATCTCTTACTCCTCTTCCCTCCCCTGTCTTCCCTCTGAGGTTTGACAGTCTGTTCCATGCTTCTTTGTCTCTGGATCTATTTTTGTTCATCAGTTTATGTTGTTCATTGTATTCCACAAATGAGTGAGATCATGTGATATTTATCTTTCTCCAACTGGCTTATTTCACTTAGCATAATGCTCTCCAGGTCCATCCAATTAAATCTTTAATTTAAAATGTTTTTACATGGATAACTGCAAACTCAGATGGCACACCGAAAAATTATACCTAATTTTCAAAGAGCAAATGATGCCAATTTTTACAATCTTTGGAGTCTGAAAAAGAGGATACAATCCAACTAATTTTATAAGGAAAGTATACCTTTGATATGAAAATCCAACAAGGGCATTATGAGAAAATAATTTACAGAACAATAGCATTCATGAATATAAACACATATATCTTAAATACATCTTAGCAAACCAAACCTAGTGATATCTAATAAGGACAGGATATGAGGGCAATCTGGCTGTGACATCGGTCACCCCATTGATCGCCAGGGTTGATTCTGCTGATCTGATTGGCTAGGCAGGTATCCTCTCCTCCCTCACAGATCCATGTGCGTCCCTCCCTAAACTGTGCTCGGTGGAAGAGGACGACCTTCCCCTCAGAGGAGAGGACCAGTCTTAGGTCAAGGGTATATGAGTAGCTGTGCTCCCCTGCTAGAACCTCCAAACAAGCTCTCATAAATAAGTTGAATTTCTTCGAAGAATACACATGTTGTAGAAGACTGAAGAAACATAAGCGATACTTAGAGAAATGGAGTTACACAGCTTTATTACACTGGCAGTCTCAGAGGAGTTGCCTCCGAAGTCTGAGCAAAGCAATATGGTGGAAGCTCTTCTTTAATCCCCTTTGGTTTTCTTCATCCCCCAAACATGGATGGGGCTTCCAGACCTTCCGTGGGCTTTGCAAAAGGCCCGTATGTTGGGATGGGGGCCTTGAGGCCATATCTAAGGGCCTGGCCTGGTTCCAGTGCTGATATCCCCTACGGGGGTTGTGTATTGTTTCTGGTTTATGTAAAATGTGATCATTTAGATAATAGGTCTTGCAAGACCAGATTGTGGAGAAAGGGACAGTGACTTCATTATAGGTTACTAAGAATGTACATTAGGTTATGGGCACAGATTCAGATTGCTAGCCCCTCCAAACATCAGGGTTACATTGGAATTAGCCTTTTAGTCTTCTCAATTTGATAAGACTTTAATAGCAAGTCATGGCATTCAAAATTGCCAGGAAAAAGGAGAAAAATTACATAATCCTCCCATTAGATAACATTTAAAAAGTATTATGTAAATATCAACATCCATTTTTATTAACCTCCAGCAAACTCATACAAAATGAACTTTCTCAATCTCAAGGGTATCTA
>PVJC01033370.1:0-19430 GCA_004026665.1 Murina feae | reverse complement strand
CTCTCTCTCTCTCTCTCTCTCTCTCTTTCTTTTCCACTCTTTAAAAAAGAAAGGAAAGGAAATATTGGAGCTATTTGAGAAATAAAGCACTAGGATTTTATTTTATTTTATATAAGAAACGACCATTCCTTTGAGTCTTTTTGTAAAAGAAAAGAAAGAAAAAAAAATAAGATTAAAGGCTTGCCCTGCAATTAAATATGAAACTGTTGTAGGATTTTAAACAGCAGACAGTATTTAGAATTGTATTATCCTTTTCAACAGGTTACTGTGTCTTCCTAGCTTCGTGATGCAATAGAAATGCCATCGTGTTGAGTGGGCAGGAGGCTGCTGCATTCTCATTCCTTTGGATCAGAGGCAGGAGAAACACTGCCCCTGCTCTCTAACATTTCCTGGGCCCATTCTCTACGGCTATTATTTTGGCTTCTAGGCAGCTGTTTGCAGCTTTGGCTGCACATTGGAACCACCTGGGGAGTTTGAACTCGTGAGGCCTGGGTCTGACCTCCAGGAAATCAGATTTAATCTGCCTGGGCTGTGTGTGGTTCGGGTGCCAGGACTTGAACCAGCTCCCGGCGATGCTAGCGTGCAGGCAATGTGGGAGCTGCTGCCCTCCTCGCCATGTTCAGGGTCAGACAGCAGGGCAGCACCCCGGAGCCTGCGAGGAATGCAGTTCCTCGGCCCTCCAACCTCCTGAGGCAGAAACCTGGGAGTGGGGTCCAGCCCTTGGTGTCTCACCAGCCTTCCCAGGGAGGTGATGCTCGCTCGAGCTGGGGAACCACAGCTTAAAGAAGCCCACCCCCTCCACCCCGTGAGCAGGAGCCAGCAAAGCGTGAGTGAGAGCACGTGGCAGCTCTTCACCCTTTTACTGTATCTTTAAGAGTCGTGACAATGTGAGAGCATTTTGATGGCTTTTCCCAGGTGTGTTCCCTCCCAGGTTTCACGGGGCACCTGCTGCCGTCAGGGGAAGAGCGACCGTTCTGAGTGCTTTTCTGATTTCTCTCTCTGAACTGAGGCTTTTTGGGGGTGTCCGCTCTTGGGGAGTGGATAGGAGTGGAGAGGGTGCCCTAGGAGGTGCACCCAGCAGAGGGTCTTCCACATCTTCTGACGATAATGCAGTCAGAACTGAACCTGGCCCTGACCAGTTTGGCTCAGTGGATAGAGCGTCGGCCTGTGGACTGAAGGGTCCCAGGTTCGACTCTGGTCAAGGGCATGTACCTTGGTTGCGGGCACATCCCCAGTGGGGGGAGTGCAGGAGGCAGCTGATCGATGCTTCTCTCTCATCAATATTTCTAACTCTCTATCCCTCTCCCTTCCTCTCTGTAAAAAATCAACAAAATACATTTAAAAAAGAAGAAAAAAGACATTGATGTCTCTCTCTCCCTCTCCCTCTCCCTTCCTCTCTCTGAAATCAATAAACATTTATTTAAAAAAATAATTTTTACAAACGTTTTGGCTGCAGAAATTGAAAAAGGAAATCATATTTCTTCAGTAATAGCCATCCTGTAATGTTTCACTGTGCATTTCTTCTTTATGTGTGAATTCTCTAGACAAAACAATGGAAACTATCTGGACAGTGTCTGCTGATAAAGAATGCTTTCAAACTTGTATCTTTCGCACCTGGACACCCAGTCTAACGGTCAATTACCTTTTAACCCGAAGCTGTCGTTTGATTTGCATATGTGCTTGGTTGGTGGAGTTATTTTGGGTC
This sequence comes from Murina feae, assembly GCA_004026665.1. Lineage (NCBI taxonomy): Eukaryota > Metazoa > Chordata > Mammalia > Chiroptera > Vespertilionidae > Murina > Murina feae. The sequence continues at coordinate 17,725 of PVJC01033370.1, read as the reverse complement.
ACAGTCCTCCAAGTGGGTGAGGATGTAGAAGACAGTCACACACACACACACACACACACACACACACACACACACACGAGGCCGGCCGCCAGGGGAAACAGCACAAAGAAGACAGGTAACACTACTGAGTGACTTGTCCCATTCGCCTGGGGCACGGCAATGCTACACTTTTCATTACAAAAACAGGGATTATCCAGCACATATTTTCAGGAAATTTTATTTCTTTGGAAGGATAGTTGACTCCCTGCCCCACCCCCCATATTTATTTAGCTGGAGGTCATACCTAGGGAATGAAGAGCCCTTACATGTACCTTTTCAACCTAGGAAATTCTTTTGAGGGTTTGGGGATCGCTTTCCTTATTCAGGAAAGTTACAGCAGTGCGCTTTCCTCATGGAACATGCCCTGCAGGTGGGTCAGCCTTGCAGACAGCCTTCTGTCTTTACATTCCTGTGTAATAACAGTTTCTGGTGGTAAAGTAATCGTAGGGATTGGCTATGTTTCCTGTTCTCCCATGGAAAGGCTGCCGAGCTGGATTGAGGGATGGAGGGTTACTGCATGTTTTCATAGGGTTGGGGAATTTTAATCTTGTGTCCAGTGCTGAGAAAGGAGGGGTGGGGGAGGCGGCCATGCCAGGCAGAGAGAAACCTGAGAGAGGCATTAACCTCAGCATCAGCAGCACCCAGGTTTCCCTGGTAGCCGCCTCTAGATCCCAAATGTGTGTGCGCGTTTACAGCAAAGGACTGCGGCTGCTTGGCTGACTGACACGGAGCTCATCCTAGCCTCCTGAGAAGAAGGGGCTGGCCTGGTGATGCCGGCACCTCTTCCCCAATTCTCCGCCCTCCCCTTCCCAGCTTCGTCCCAGTCCAGAGGGACACGTTTAAGAGATGAAAAAGCAAGTAGAGTGACATCAACAGACAGAAATGGTTCTTGGTCCGAGGGATGCTTCTGGAGGCAGCCATGGACCCCGGGGGTTGTGGGGCGAGGCTTCAGAGTCAGATGCTGCGATAAGAAGCGATCATTTCGTGACCACTGATAACACTTCTAGTTCCATGTGCTGAGTGGAAGCGATGGAAGCACCTGCTCGGTGATGGGGAGCATGCTGCGCTGTGCAGGACTGTGCTGTGGGGTCCTAACAGGCCATTCCCGAGCTATGAATATTCATGGTCGATTAGCGCCTCTCCATCAAATATAGGTAACTCCACGGGGAATAGTCCTGAAATAGAAACCCACTTACTCAGGCCCCTCTGCTTAAAATTCAGAACACATCTATATACCTGTGTGTGTGTGTGTATCTATCCAGCTTCGTTTAATGTACACCTTCACTGTAAGAATTATTGGCTTCTTTTGAAGTTTTTTTAATTGGATGAGTTTCTTAGTGAATCTTGGCCAGATGCTGAACAATTCCAAGTTAGTAGCAGAGACGAAATATTCTTAACCTATCGAGATTGATGATAGTTTCTAGTGTTTTGGGGGAGAGGGTTCATAGACTCCTTTGAGAATCCCATGAATATTCAGGGTTCTCTTCAGAGAAAGATGTAAGTGTGTGTGAAGTTGGTCCGCAGTCTCGGAGGGGCCTGCCCCCTGCCGGGCTATCTAATCTAATAAAAGAGTAATATGGAATTGCATCACTCCACTACATCCCAAGCCACTCCCACAAGCCAATCAGAATGACTATATGCAAATTAACCCAACCAAGTTGGCGGCTGGCAGCCACAGAGCTAGAGCAAACAGGAGGCTTCGTTGCCCTGGTGATGGAGGAAGCTGCCTGCCTAGGCTGGCTGTGGCTTCTGCTCCAGGCAATAAAGTTTCAATTATAGAAGATAAGTAAACCCCAGATACCTGCTTCCAGCCAGACTTGCTGGAAGCTTGGGTTGTTGGGGCTGTGGGGTGAGGGTCCCAGCTGGGGGACTTGACCAGCCTGAAAACAGCCCTCAACCCCTCACCCAGGCTGGTCAGGAACCCCAGTGGGGACCCCCACCTTGAAAGGACTGTGGCCACCTGCAAACAGCCATCAGCCCCTCACCCAGGCTGGCCAGGCACCCCAGCAGGAACCCCTATCCTGAAGGGGGTGTGGCCAGTCTGAAAACAGCCCTCAGCCCCTTACCCAGGCTGGCCAGGAACCCCAGCAGGACTCCCACCCTAATCCAGGACACCCTTCAGGGCAAACCAGCCAGCCCTCATCCATGCACCAGGCCTCTATCCTATATAATAAAAGAGTAATATGCAAATTGACTCTAACAGCAGAACGACTGGGAATGACTGATCACTATGACACACACTGACCACCAGGAGGCAGACACTCAATGCAGGAGCTGCCCCTGGTGGTCAGTGCACTCCTACAGGGGAGTTCTGCTCAGCCACAAGCCAGGCTGACGGCTGCCTGTACAGCGGTGGTGGTGGGAGCCTCTCCTGCCTCCTCAGCAGTGCTAAGGATGTCCGACTGCAGCTTAGGCCTGCTCCCCGCTGGTAAGTGGAAATCCCCTGATGGCTCCTGGGCTGCCAGAGAGATGTCTGACTGCCAGCTTAGGCCAAATCCCCTGGGGAGCGGGTCTAAGCCAGGAGGTGGATATCTCCCAAGGGTTCCCAGGCTGCAAGAGGTCACAGGCTGGGCTGAGGGACCCCCCCCTTCCCTTGAGTGCACAAATTTTTGTGCACCGGGCCTCTAGTCTTCAATAACGGAGAACTTGGAAAAAGCACACAAAATGACCTCAGTGAAGCCACCTGTGCTGTTGAACAGCTACATCACACTGAGGAGGAATTTCTTGTTCTAGCTACGATGACCAGCAGTATATATGCTGGAACTCTGGGTCTGTAACTATGCATTAGTAAAAAGTAATATCATGTACCTTCTCTTTCAGATAACAACAGTCCTCCCCCACCCCCGAAAATCACTAAAATAAATTAGAAGAAAATTCCCCATGGCAGTAAGAATTACAATTCTTATTATTAACAATAATAGTTCATAGTTATGACAACTAGTGTTTGTGAGTATGTGCCAGTCATTTTACACATCATCCCTGTTTCACACATGAGCTCAGTTCAGAAAAGTGAAAGAGCTTGTCCACAGTCACAGAGCTAGGACATGAGACTCAAGCCCAGGCAAGATCGGCGAGGTTACGTTCAGTAACAAACATCCCCCAGGTCTCAGCAGCTTGTAACTACAAAGGGGTGGCTCATACCACCCTGCACCAGGAACTGGCTGTGGCTCTACTTAGTTTCTCTTCCTTTAAAAAATTTTTTTTTAAAAATTATATATATTTATTGATGGATTTCAGAGAAGAAGGGAGAGGGAGAGACAGAAACATCAATGATGAGGAGAACTGTTGATCGGCTGCCTCCCGCACGCCCTCTACTGGGGATCGAGCCCACAACCCAGGCGTGTGCCCTGAGCAGGAATCCAACTTCGACCTCTTTGGTTCATTGGTTGATGTTCAATCACGGAACCATGCTGACGCGGCTCTTCATTCTTGAACCTGGGGTGACAGGGAACATCCCCCCAGATAACAACAGGGGGAGGTATTGTTATCTGGGGGGATGTCCGACTGGCGGCTTAGGCCCACTCCTCAGAGGGAGTCAGTCGGATATCCTTAGCTCTGCGTGGAGGCAGTAGAGGCTCCTGCCACTGCCACGGCACTTGCCAGCCGGGGGCTTAGCTTCTGGCTGAGCAGCGCCCTCCCAGTGGTGGATGGGCCTACAGAGCTTGCACCCGTGGCTTAGCCCAGGTCTCAGACACGATCTCTCGACAATCATGTTAGCGAGAGCACTCACCTGTGCCTCTGGGAGCACCGGAAGCAGGCCAGGCTGCTTAGTGGATTGGATCTCCTCGCGTAGGGAGTCCTTCTTCCGCAGAGTGTGGCTGGCTTAGGACCAGGGGATTTTAATATAGTGGGGCCATGATGGCAACTATTAGTGACTTCTGAGCAGAGAACAAAAAATGCACCTGGATCTTCAAACACCTTTCCAATAAGCACTTCCTGAGAATGAGGTTGGCCGAGCAGAGGCTGCAGGGAGAGGCCATGTGACTGTAGGTTAACCTGGAAGCAAGTGCACCTCCAGCTCCCAGCGAGCGGGAGAAAGCATGAGGATTCCCCATAGAAATTGGGGCCTGGCCTGGCCGGTGGGGCTCAGCGGTTGAGCGTCCACCCAGGAACCAAGAGGTCACCTGTTTGATTCCTGGTCAGAGCACATGCCCAGGTTACGGGCTTGTTCCCCTTTACGGGGCGTTGAGGAGGCAGCCGATCTAGGATGTTCCTCTCTCACCAATGTGTCTCTCTCTCTCTCTCTCCCTCTCCCTTCCTCTCTCTCAATTAAAAATAGGCCCTGGACGACAGTCAGACAAAATGCAGTCCCTGCTGCCAACGCTTCCCTCTTCCCCGCAGGAGTGAGCCAGGCCAGGCGCTGGACTGGGATGACTCATGGCTTCACATCCATCTCTGGCTAAACTCCACTCAAAGACAGAAAAAGAACATTTTCGTTACGACTGTTGGGATGTTTTAATTTTCCCTTCAGTGGCTTTGGTTTTATGTTAGATAACGCCCTAGAGTTTTCTTTCGTAGAGATTTTCTTCCAAAAAACTGCAGTATGACGCCAGCAACATTGACCGCACGGCAATCTTTTTAAAAAAAATATTTTTATTGATTTCAGAGAAGAAGGAAGAGGGAGAGAGAGAAACATCGATGATGAGAGAGAATCATTGATCAGCTGCCTCCTGCACACCTCCTACTGGGGATCGAGCCGGCAACCCGGGCATGCGCCCTTGATCGGAGTCAAACCTGGGACCCTTCAGTTCACAGGCCGTTGCTCTATCCACTGAGCCAAACCAGCCAGGGCCCAGCATTCAAATTTGGGGGCAGGCCAACGCCTACCACAGGAGTTCATTTTGACCCTTGATGCTGAATATCTCCCGGAAACCAGCATATCCCTTTTCTCTCCTAACCAACGCCGGACCCTCAGAGCAGCCTGACACTAGCGACTTGCTTGGAAAGGCCGTGGCCCTCAGGGGTCCTCGCCCCGGATGTAACCCCTGAGGGCGGCCCGGCCTGTCCTGCTCACTGTTTCTCACCCTTCGTGGGCACCATGCTGGCTTCATGGCTAACCTGTGCCCTCAGCTGGGTTTACTGAAAAAGGAGAGAGAAGGGAGCTTAGGTGGAAGTAGAGTAATAAATAAATGTGGGGTGAGAGCATTTGAAGTCCCACTTAGTAACCCATGTGCTTAGCACTTCAGCAGAGTGGAGGGTGTTTAGAAAGAAAAATAGAAAAGTCTGTAGCCCATTTCTTCTGTTCAGAATTCCTCAGCTATGGTGTATTGTTTTAGCTTTTCTTTTCTTTCCAATATGGTTTTTATTGATTTCACAGAGGAAGGGAGAGGGAGAGAGAAACATCGATGATGAGAGAGAATCATGGATCAGCAGCCTCCTGCATGCCCCTTACTGGGGATTAAGCCCACAACCCAGGTGGGTGCCCTGACCAGGAATTGAACTGTGCCCGCCTGGTTCATAGATGGAGGCTCAGCACTGCGCCACGCCAGCCGGGCTGTCCCGCTCTCCCGCGGGCTCCCCTCTGCACTCGCAGGCAGCCCTGAGGACGGCTGCGGAAGGTGCATCTGGCTCTGCTCTCTGAAGTAGTCCAGCACCTCGCGGAAAGGAGCCCTCGGGCTTCAGTTCCCAGTTGGTAGCAGTCTGTGGGCATCAGGCCTGGCAGCCCGCTCTTTGTGCCTGGCAGCAGAGCAGGGACTGGCACAGGCTGGCTGAGGAGGGAAACGCAGGCCTCAGGGGGCAGCCGGGACTGCAGGGCAAAGGGCAGCTAATGGGCTGGTGCTGGAGGCTTGCTGACGAGGGTGGTGACTCAGAAGCTCCTGCTAGCCCGCAGGAGCCCGCTGCCAGGCCACGCCTACCCCACTTCCTTTTTTATCTGATTTTATTACGATAAGCATCATGTATATTTTATTTTTTAAATATATTTTTATTGATTTCAGAGAGGAAGGGAGAGGGAGAGACAGAAACATCAATGATGAGAGAGGATCGTTGATCGGTTGCCTCCTGCACGCTCCACACTGGGGATTGAACCCACGTGCTGGCCCTGACCAGGAATCGAACTGTGACCTCCTGGTCCATAAGTTGATGCTCCACCACTGAGCCACACCGGCCGGGCTGCCCCCCTTTCCGAGGGAGCCATTGCCCCCCTCAGCAGTCTTCAGGTCCTCAAGCCCAGTGCTTGTCCAACAATATTCTGAGAGCCCAGGGCAGACCTTGAGAATCATCAGGAATAACCTGGTACACGGAGAAAAGCACTCATATTCCATAGCAATTATGCACCAGAGTCTGAGGTCTTCAGTCCTGTTTCTGAATGAAATTTACTTTAGGGTAGAAATATACTTGGCATCTTTACTTTGATCAGTCCCTGGTACATGGCATTCATTTATGCCACACAGGTCTTATAAGGATTCACGGCCCGGCCTGTGTGGCTCAGTGGTTGAGTGTCAGCTTATCAACCAGAAGGTCATAGTTTTGGGCTTGATCCCCAGTAGGGGGTGTGCAGGAGGCAGCCAATCAATGATTCTCTCTCAGCATTGATATCTCTCTCTCCCTCTCTGAAATTAATATATATATATTTAATTTATCCTATATAATAAAAGGATAATATGCAAATTGACCCTAACAGCAGAACAACTGAGAATGACTGGTCACTATGACATACACTGACCACCAGGAGGCAGACGCTCAATGCAGGAGCTTCCCCCTGGTGGTCAGTGCACTCCCACAGGGGGAGCTCTGCTCAGCCACAAGCCAGGCTGTCAGCTGCCAGCACAGCAGTGGTGGTGGGAACCTCTCCCACCTCCTCAGCAGCACTAAGGATGTCTGACTGCAGCTTAGGCCTGCTCCCCGCTGGCAAGTGGACATCCCCCGAGGGCCCCTGGGCTGCCAGAGGGATGTCTGGCTGCCAGCTTAGGCCCGATTCCCCGGGGAGCAGACTGACGCTCTATCCATTGAGTCCGCAGGCTGACGCTCTATCCACTGAGCCAAACAGGCCAGGGTGAAATGTCCATTTTTTCCTACTAAAATTCAAAAAATGTAAACCATAGGCTATTTCCACCCAACTCAGTAGCTCTAATTACTGATCGCTAGCACAGTGCTCATACACGTACGGTCGGACTTGGCAGCTCCTTGAAGAGCCTGAGTCATGGGGAGGGTGCTTGTGGGCTATTCGAGGCACCCAGGTGCCTGCTGGCTGAGTCTGCTGTCCTGGCAACGGGTTTCCCACAGAAAAGCAGGGAAGGCTCAGGTGCCAGCGCTCTCCCTCCCCTTGCACTTGGACGTCTTTCCTTGGCCCTTAGAATTAGGTTTCATGACTCAGACACTCATCCTGGAAATGCTCACTTAATGAATGTGAGTCTGTGGCAATATTTAAATTTCTGACATGCCAGGTTTAATGGCTTTTCAACTACGATGGCTTAACACCTCCGGTTGGGAGAGCTTGCCAAAATACCAGACAAGCATGTGGCAGGTGAACGGGAAAATGAGTGCGTATACCGGGAAGACTCAGATAGAAGACTCCCGGATCGGTCCGAAATGTAAGGCCCATCTGGTCTCCATAATTTATTTTAATTCTTCTTTAAAAAAAACAACACAGACATTTTTATTGTTGAGAGTATCACAGATGTCTCCCCTTCCCCTCATAGTTACCCCCCTCAGTCCCTCTCCCCCCCAGGCCTTTGCCACCCTACTGTCTGAGTCTATGGGTGATACACAGACGCATATCAATTCGTTGGTTAATCTCTTCCCGGCCCCCCCTTTCCCTCAGATTCTTCAGTCTGGACCTCCTTAATTTTGACCACATGATAGGTAATCATCTGATGGGATTATAAGCTGCTTTCCATAATCCAGAAAGTTAACCAACCAACCAACCAACCAACGGCCTCATAAAGCATCTCCCACATTTAGACTCTGGCTAGGGACGGTGGGGTGGAAAGGTACTCCTTCTGGGAAAACACTTCAGTGACTCACAATCAACGAACAGTGAAGCAGTGGACACTGTGTGTGTGTTTGTGTGTGTTTGTGTGTATGTGTGTTTCGTGTGTGTTTGTGAGTGTACGTGTGAGTGTATGTGTGTGTTTGTGAGTGTACGTGTGTGTTTGTGTGTGTACGTGTGTGTCTCTGTGTGTGTGTCGTGGGGAGGGGCGGTGGGCAGCGGTGTGTAATGACTCCTGTACAAGAATAAAGTTTTAAAAAGGGCTGCACTCTCACACCTGAGTTTCCTAAAGTAAAACAGTGTTGGTGTGATCACAGCATTGGACTCGGGTAAGCACTTCACCGTCTGACTCTCTGAAGAAAGGCTGGGGGTGCAGGCAGGAACGTGTGCGCATGAAACCACTTCTCTGGCTTTGTGATCTGGGATGTTTTGTGTCTTGGATGGATAATGAGGGAAATATCCACCTCCACAGGAATCCCGGTCGGGGGCGGGGCACCGCCCTGTGATAAAGCAAATGGACATTTCAGCAGTGAGCCGTGTAGCCAGCCGCTGGCTGGGATCCATGGCGATTCAACCGCCTCCAGTCAGCCCAGGGCACGCCTTGTCGCCCAATGAGTTCAGGTCTGGTCAGGCTTTGATGCCAATTGTGTTAAGAAAAGTCTTTCATTTATTAAACCTCTTTGCACTTCAAAATGGGTGGGTAAGGGATTGTGAACCTGTACCGCTCATGCAGCGACGAACACGCCTCTCTGTCTCTCCCCGCTGAGTCAGGCTGCAGGTATGCACCGAGCAAGGACACGCATGTCTTCCTGGGATCCCCCTCTCCCCCCGCCTTTCCCTCCCCCTCCTTCCTCAGGCACGTTCTCTCTGCCTTTCTCCTCCTCAGCTCCAAGGGCCCTTCTATGACCTCTGCAACTTTCTGAATAAACTTTCTCCTATAACTTGAAAAAAAGAAAAGAGGTGGATGAAGGCTAGCACAGGACAAGAGTGAACACAGGGATCATCCGCCTGCCAGCAGAATGTTCCTTAGGTCTCTAATGAACACGGGAAGCTGAGTGGATGGAAGAGCTGACCCGAGGTGTGACAGGGGTTCTTGATGATGCCAGCCCAGATACGGCAGGTGGGGTCTACCTTCACACAAGAGTGGGGTGGGAAGGGGAAGTAGGAATAACGGATGCTTAGCGATAATACGTATGGTTCTGACAGACGCTTTTGTGCAGAGGCAAGAAGTAAAGGATTTGGCATCAACGAACCAAGTTCCTGAGTCCAAATCCTGACTCCATTCCTTGCTTAATTTACCTAAGCATCAGTTTCCCCATCTGTGAAACGGGGAGAGTAGTGTCCCAGGGTTGTTAGGAGGCACCAATAAAGTAAAACATTTGGCATAATGCCTGGTGCATGGTTGGCAGTTAAAAATAAAATAAAACAGTTAACAGTTGCCAGGCATGGAATAGATACGAATAGCCCACTCGTCCAGCGTGCTTAGCTAGCGACACGGTGCCACGGGCTACCCAGACCTGTGCCGCCTTCTCTCCCTGCAGAGCCTCGTGTGCCTGCTCTGTTCAGGTAAACACGTGTGAGGGATGTCTCTTGAGCAGGAATTCGCTTCAGTTACACCTTCATGCACGCGAGAGGCTTTCTTTTTGTTGTTGTTAAAATAACTTACTTTGCATCTCTGGCCAACTGCTCTGGACTTCCCACTTTGTTTTGTGTGCGAGTGGCTTGCAAAGGTCCCAGGATTCTGTTACCTCTGGGTTCAGGACACTATTTATGTTCTTCTGCTGTTTCCTGAATTAACCTTACCGCTTGGTTGCCGTAGCTCATAACTCACAACCTTCTCTGTGCTGACTTTCGGGCTTTCTCTTCATTGTAAAGCGACACCCAGCCACCCTCTCCTTCCCTCCCCCTAATTTTTTTAAATTAAATCTTTATTGTTCAGATTATTACAGATGTTCCTTTTTTTTTAACCCCCATAGCTCCCCTCCACCTGGTTCCCCCACACCCTGTGCCCTCACCCCCACCCCTGTCTTCGTCCATAGATGTAAGATTTTTATCCAGTCTCTTCTCATACCCCCCATGTCCCCTTCCCCCTGAGAATTGTCAGTCCATTCCCTTTCTATGCCCTTACTTATATTCAATTCACCAGTTTATTCTGTTCATCAGATATTTCTATTGACTTGTTATATTCACTTGTTGATAGGTATGTATTTGTTGTCACTTTGTTGTTCAAACTTTTTATTCTTACCTTTTTCTTCTTCTTCTTCTTCTTCTTCTTCTTCTTCTTCTTCTTCTTCTTCTTCTTCTTCTTCTTCTTCTTCAAGAATGCCCTTCAGCATTTCATATAATCCTGGTTTGGTGGCGATGAATTCCTTTATCTTTTTCTTGTCTGTGAAGCTCTTTATGTGACCATCAATTTTACATGATAGCTTTGCTGGGTAGAGTAATCTTGGTTGTAGGTTCTTGCTATTCATCACTTTGAATATTTCTTGCCACTCCCTTCTGGCCTGCATGGTTTCTGTTGAGAAATCAGCTGACAGTTGTATGAGTACTCCCTTTTAGGTAACTAACTGCTTTTCTCTTGCTGCTTTTAATATTCTCTCTTTGTCTTTTGCCCTTGGCATTTTAATTATGATGTGTCCTGGTGTGTCTTGGATTCCTTTTGTTTGGGGTTCTCTGCACTTCCTGGACTTGTAAGTCTATTTCTTTCACCAGGTAGGGGAAGTTTTCTGTCATTATTTCTTCAAATAGGTTTTAAATCTCTTGCTCTTTCTCTTCTTCTGGTACCCCTATAATTCTGATGTTGGTATGCTTAAAGTTGTCCCAGATGCTCCTTACACTATCTTCACATTTCTGGATTCTTTTTTCTTTTTTCTCTTCCAGTTGGGTGCTTTTTGCTTTTTCATGTTTCAAATCTTTGACTTGATTATTGCAAACCTCTAGTCTGCTGTTGAATCTCTGTATAATATTACTAAGTTTATCGGCGGATTCTAGAAAATTCTTGAAAAACCTTAACACATTTTTTGCGGGAAATGAGTAAAATCAGATCCACCAGGGAGAATTGCAATGGATTGGAACCGGCAAAAATAAAAATGTTTTATGTTGTTGTCATGTGTGTGCCGCTCATAAACTAAGCAGTGAAATGCAGTACATGTGCAAGTTTTGTAATGTACCCCTGCACAAAGGAAAGTGTTTCGAATGCTACCACACAGTGAAGCACATGATTTGGCGGGAAAATGCCCAATTACAAAGTGTTAAAACCGTAGTTCTGAACTCTATATCCAATAGTTTGCTTTCCTCCCTTTCTGTCATTTGTGACCTGTTTCTTTGTCTCTGCATTTTGGCTGCGTTGATAGAGTGGCTTTCTGTGCTGGGTGTCCTATAGGCCCAGTGATTCAGCCTCCCCAATCACCTGGGTGGACACTCTTGTATGCCTTTGAAGGCTGGGTGCACAGTCTTGTTGCAGTTATCACTGGGAGGTATCACTGGGAGGAAATGACCGCCAGGCCTTTCTCCTTGTTGTTTGGAGTTTGGAACTTTTGGAATTCTGTCCCAGCTACAGTCCCTCAGGCTATGCTGCAGGCAGGCAGGCGCACAGCTTGGGCGGGGTTGTAAGTTGGGTGGGGCAGGGTCTCAGAATCACCAGGGCAGAGCAACCTGCGATGGCTGCCCCTCTGCCGACTCCGTGGCTTCTCCTGGATTTGGTGTCTCCACGCCCTAGCGTCTGTGTGCCCCTGAGTGCCTGAGAGTCCGCGTCAGTGATCGCTGTGAACAGCTCTGCTAGAACGCCACTTGCTTTCCGCCCCATTGCCCGACAGCCCGCCTCGCATTCAATGTGACCCCAGAGTTTATAATCTCCTTCCAAGCCTCGGACCTACGTGCTGTTGCCGCCCCTTTTTGCTCGTGCGGCCTCCGTTTTGCACGTGTCCGTATCTCTCAGTTTTGGCACCAGGAACTTCTACTGTCTCAATGCATTCCTTCTCTTGCCTTCTAGTTGTAAAGCTTCCCCTTTTTTTTGGCTCTGGAGGATGGCTGTTTATCTTTATAGCTGTATTTTTATAATGTAGTTGTGGAAGGCTGCATGTTTAGTATATACCTCATGCTGCCATCTTGGTTCTTTCACTTATTCCCTCCCCTTAATTTTTATGGCAAAACGAATTCACATACTTTGTTTGTATTTGTAAGTCCAAGGCCACGTAACAATGGTTGTGTGTGTGTGTGTGTGTGTGTGTGTGTGTGTGTGAAACAACTAACAAGGGAAACATCTACTGTGACCTTCCATAATTTCATCTCCTCAATCCCTCTCTCCAGAGGTGCCTGATACTCATCATTAGGCCTGTGTCCTCCTCACAGCGTTCATGTCCCATAAGGTAGGGAGGAATTTGTTGTTGCTTTAGCAGAAGTAAACCCATTCCATACCCAGTGCTCTGCTCTGTGGCTGGCTTTTCCCCTGTTTAGCCGGGGACCATGGGCATCTCATGTAGTATTGTTCCTACCCTTTTGTGTTCAGTTACATTCTTTAGGCATAATTGTGTACAGTTGTTGACTTATTTCTTCATTCCTTGAAATGATATTTATGGATCATCAAATTGAGAAAAATATGAACTAGTTGCTATGGAAAAGGCAAGGTAGGAAGAGGCATAGTTACCCCTCTCGATTCTCATAATCTGGAGAGAGAAATGCGACGGGGACTCGCATCACTCCAACGTCAAGTAGTTATTTATAGAACATATAAACTTAGACCTGAGTGCCACTGTGGGTCAGAAGGAAGTAAATGAGCTTTCAGAAGGGCTGATGAGAAAGGTTTTTTTTAAAGGAGATTTTAGGTTTAAGTTGGGTCTGGAGAAGATTGGTTGGTTTTCCACTGATGTAAAAAAGGAAGAAAAAATACTTTTAGCCAAATCTCTGACAGAAGAAAACGTAGGGGGTATTTCAAGGAGGGCTGGGATCCAAATGCATTGATTGCCAAACGCTTCTTGATTTCAGATATTAAAAAGTGGGAGAAATGTACCAATTAAATCAATAAAATAAAGAATGGGCTCAATTTGACTGGAATGGCAGGTTTCCAAAAGATAGAACCGATAGAAAACTCTAGAAAAGGAAGTAGAAGCCAAGCTGATTGGAGCTGTCTGATAGCCAAACATGGGTGTGGTGCTGGGGACTGAAGGTTGGACGTGATCTGGGAGTGTGTCTTCCAGGGTTCTGAATGAAATGAGTCAGGAAGCCGAATGCCCAGCCTCATTCGCTAGCTGGTTGTTCTCGCACTCAAATCTCAAGCCATAGCATCTGAGCTAAAACGTTTTCTGAGTCAAAACCTGGGTTTGATTCCCATGCAAATGAATGCATGTACTCAGAGACCTATCAGGGGTGGCCCAGGAACAGCCCCCCCGCCCCAGCCTGCACCCCACCCTGCACCTCACTGCTTCCTGCACACTTCCACTGATCAGGGGCTGGAGGAGAGGAGCTAGAGGCCTCAGCGTGTGTGTCCGCCATCCCTGCTGCACACCTGGAACCCATCAGAAGGCAGAAGGGCACACTGCAGTAATTGCCACCCTCTGGAATGAACAAGATAGAACCCTCAGACTCGGTCATGCTCTGAATCATCGCTACCAAGCAGGACTAGTATTAATGACAACAGAAGGCCAGTGCGCTGTAGCCCAGTGCTCTGCATCCTGGAGTCACATTCTGGGCAGATCACAAGGCTCTCAGAAAACTGTAATTAGAGCTCAGAGGGAGGGGAGGGACGTGGCTAAGGTTCCTGCCGTTCTGGCCAGTGGAGATGCAGAACCGGGCGGGGCTCAGTGGGCAATTTATGGACACCTGGCCGCAGTGTTCACTGTGATAGCTCTTCCAGTCTGTCAGGTTTCTTGGAATTTGACCTTTTGGCTGCACTGCCTGGCCCTGCTTCCGCTGCTCGCTGGTGCTGAGCTCAGGTGGTACATGTCAGCTCACTGCCAGGGGCTCAGCCATGCCAGGTCCGAATCTCTCTCTCTCTCTCTCTCTCTCTCTCTCTCTCTCTCTCTCCCTCTCTCTCCCTCTCTCTCCCTCTCTCTCTCTCTCTCTTTCTCTCTCTCATCGTTAGGGGCATCTGTGAACCCAGGGATAACTGTCCTGCACCGAAGAGTTTCTATCTGAACACCTGCCAGGCCTGTCGTGCACACATGAACGGTGCTTTTCAATGAGGCAGTTGACGGCACATGTTGGTTTAAGATGTTTCTGCTTTAGCCCGGCCAGCGTGGCTCAGGGGTTGAGTGTCAACCTATGAACCAGGAGGTCACGGTTGCATTCTCGGTCAAGGGCACATGTCCGGGTTGCAGGCTCCAATCCCCAGTGTGGGGCGTGCAGGAGGCAGCCGATCAGTGATTCTCTCTCATCATGGATGTTCCTATCTCTCTCCCTCTCCCTTCCTCTCTCAAATCAATAAAAATATATTTAAAAAAAAAAAGATGTTTCTACTTTAATACCCGGAAACATATTTTTAAAAACACCTTGTGGCTATTTATTTATTCTTAGAGACTGCCACCGCTTCTGAGAAGACAGGAAAGTGTTTGCAAGATGAAGGAAATGAAAGGCAAAGTCCTCCCGACACACGGGGGACTTGGCACCTCATGCACCGCCCTCTCCCCGCTAGGACTCCTGGGGTGTCGTCGCCTTGTGCCCTGTGAGGCCGGGAAGTTCAGCCTCAGATGCGGCTCTTTCCAGAAGTGGGCCAGCAGGTTGCTCACCCAGGACTCAGTCTGGGCTGATTAGGAATTTCCCAAATATCCGTTAATATTATCCAGCCGCCTATCTGTTATACAAACCTGCTTCAAACCTATGTACTTGTTTTGCACGAGCAGTTGGGAGAAGTGAGGTACTGTCTTTGACTTACTGGGCAAAGAATTATTGCGTCTGGTTTATCCTAAAACAATACTTTCCCAACTTAGATGGCTCTCAGTGGGACTGGCCCCGGGGTCCCGGAGAACCAGCCCCTGTCCACCCGCACGTCATGCTCAGAATTTCTGAATCTGTGAGTCTATTCCTCACTCCCCTTTTCCTGGTTCTGTCCGTCCACATTTTAAATCCCTTCTTTCTCTTTGAATTTTTGTCATTTTTTCCTGGGCCTCTCCTTTGCCTTTGCTGTCTTTCTTAATTATTGAAATTTGAGTTTCACACACACACCCATCTTTCACTGTGTTTTTGGTCTGGGGATCTCCTAGTGATTTACTTTCATGCTTTGAAAATATTTTGTGTTTAGAAGTTCCCGCCTTACAACTCGCTTGATCTCAGCAGCTCCCTGGGCCGGTGTATTTATTGGGGAGAGAGTCGACAGGGGCTCCTGGCGCTTTCTCTTACATCGTGGTTGGCAGCTCAGAGCCCACCTTCCCGTCGAGAGACTTGCCCCTACATTGCGTATTGGTCTTTCGGACCTGGAAGTTCATTTCGGTTTCTGCTTGCAGTGTCCAGCCATCTCCGACTTTCTCCTATGTGACTTGGTGCCACTCCGCCTGGGAAACCTCAGTCTAGCCGCAATCCAGCAACAATTGACTGCAGCCCGGCCAGCGTGGCTCAGGGGCTGAGTGTCCACCTATGAACCAGGAGGTCAGGGTTCAACTTTCGGTCACGGCACGCGCCCAGGTTGCGGGCTCAACCCCCCAGTGTGGGGTGTGCCGGAGGCAGCCGATCAGTGGTTCTCTCTCATCATTGATGTTTCTATCTCCCTCTCCCTTCCTCTCTGGAATCAATAAAAATATATCTTTAAAACCCCACAAAAAACAGCAAACAGTTAGCTCTCAAACACAGCCAAGACCCTCCGAGTCAGTGCAGAAGTCGGATATGGAACTCTCGGGTTGGATGATGCCGGCCCCTCTCTCACTCACAGACTCTTCATAACAAATGGAAACAAGCCGCTGATCCGACTCCCCACGCTGTGGGAGTGGGGGTGGGGGATAGGGGTGCAGTCACCGCCGATCAGGAAGGAGCCGCCCTGCCAGGGGCTCCACAGGCGGCCTCCAGCAGAGGCAGCAGCAGCCTGGAAGGACAGAACTGCACTGGCAGCTGCGGGGGGAGGAGCAGATGCCCAGTCTCCCAGGTTGATAGGAGGAGGTGCTGCTGTTTCAGACCCCACGGTGGAAGCTGTGGGAAATGGCGCCTCACTGGAGAGAAAAATGGCGCTTGAAGGAGAACAGCATTAGTTAGGAGGTAATTGGCCTGTGCGGAATTCACCGTCTTAAAATGGGCGCACGTTATGGCATGGAACGATGCCCCAGGAGAGCTTTTGAAAAGTAACACAACATATAAAGGACGTGGGCAATTCTCTCTCGCTGTTGGCCTTCCTTGTCTGGATACCGAGTCCCAGGGTGGCTCCGAGGCACCCAGCCACCCTTTTCTTTTCATCGGCGGGTGAAGGGTCAGGCTATGGTGGTGGAGGAGGCAGGGCCCGGGAGCCAGCATGGACAGCCTCCCCTTCACAGCAGCGGGAGCACGCAGCCCCTCCCCAGCGCGTGACCCTGGAAGAGCGATGCCCCTGCAGCAGCTGCACCTGCACCACCTGCATCCGGGGCCCTAGGCTGGGTGGAGGGAATTGCACCCTGTGATCCCAGGAGACAGACACTCCTGTGTGCAAGAGGGAGCGAGTCCGACCTTCAAGGGCGAGGTCATTTCTCTAACCACCGATCTTTTTCTCACCAAATGCCCTACCTTTGGCCACTACGGGGAAGACGCAGCCCGTGGGGGCCTCCTGGATTTACCTGGGCTTTTACTGCTGCCTTTGCAGAATATCCAGGAGCTGGACCCTGAACAGCCAAATGTCAGACAGCAGGTCCCCAAAAGGGACCAGCCAGGAGCTGGAGAGCAGGGGCCTTGGCAAAGAGAAAGCCAATACACTCGATTTATTTATTTGTTTATTGGGCGGATCAAACTGGCAAATGAGAAAGTGCCCGCTGTGCTGATTTAGAGAACTTGGGAAAGAAGGGGCCCGGCTGGTGTGGCTCAGTGGTTGAGCACCAGCCCATGAACCAGGAGGTCATTGGTTCGATTCCTGGTCAGGGCACAGGCCCAGGTTGTAGGCTCGATCCCCAGTAGGGGGCGTGCAGGAGGCAGCTGATCAATGGTTCTCTCTCATCATGGATGTTTCTATCTTTCTCCTCCTCGCCCTTCCTCGCTCTGAAATTAAAAATTTTTTTTTTTTTTTTTTTACTTAAAAAAGAGAAAAACAATGGGCCGGAGAGTCTAATCTGACGGCTTAATTTGCTTCCGTCAATCCTCCAGGTTGCGTGTCAGCCTCCCGGTCTAGTTCCTCTGCCCAAGACCCCAGGTAGCGTTGTGATGTTGTGTTCTTTGAGTCTATCATATGTAATTTTTTAAAAGGTGTATTACCCACAATTTTTTAAAACATTATTTTTTTTTATTGTGGTAAGAACCCTTAACATAAAACCTACCCTCCTGACAAGGTTTTAAGTGCACAATACAGCACTGTTGACTAGCGGTACAAGGTTGTATGTAAAATCTCTAGAACTTTCTCGCCTGGCATGACTGAAACTCTATACCCGTTGACAAGCAACGTCCCATTTCCCCGCCCCCAACGCTCGGCCACCACCACTCCCTCCTTTGCTTGTGGGAGTCTGACTGTTGGATGCCTCACGTAGTGGAGTCATGCAGTGTCTGTCCATCTGTGTCTACTTATTCCACGGAGCGTCACCTCCTCCAAGTCCCCCCATGTTGTGGCGCGTTGCAGGGTCTCCTTCCCTTTTCCAGGCTGAGTAATATTCCGTGGCGTGC
>PVJC01033369.1:0-19409 GCA_004026665.1 Murina feae | reverse complement strand
TGGTAAATAATGAAAAACATAGAGCACAGATGTGTATATGTTGAAATGACAAAAAAATTTTTAATATAAATAAATGAGAGATGGAGAGGTAACCACGAAATGACCTACGTCAAGTCCGAAGTAACCCGAGGACGACTGTCTGTACTCTCTATGCTCCTTGCCAACTTCATCTTCCTTCTTTTTTAAAAAATATATTTTTATTGATTTCGGAGAGAGAGGGAGAAGAGGAGATAAACACCAATGATGAGAATTGATTGGCTGCCTCCTCCATGTCCCCTACTGGGGATTGAGCCCACAACCCAGGCATGTGCTCTGACCCGGAATTGAACTGTAACCACCTGGTTCACAGGTCAACGCTCAACCACTGAGCCACGCGAGCTGGGCTGGAGTCTTATTCTCAACTAGAGGCCCTTTGCAGACATTCATGCCCTGGGGGATGTGGGGGGGAAGATACGTGGTCCCTCAGCCCAGCCTGCACCGTTTTTCCACAGTCCAGAAGCCCTTGGAGGATGTCCTACTGACGGCTTAGTGGACCAAGCCCGTGGGGAGCGGGCCTAAGCCAGCAGTAAGACATCCTACCACTGCAGCTGCACTCACCAACTATCAGCCCAGCTTCTGGCTGAGAGGTGCTCCCGCGGCCAGCACACTGACCACCAGGGGGCAGCTCCTGCGTTGAGCATCTGCCCCCGGTGGTCAGTGTGTGTCATAGTGACCAGTCCTTCTGACATTTGATTTGCCTATTACCCTTTTATTATATAGGATTATTATATAGGATAGTAAAACGAGCCCACACTGGAAATCAAGGGGACCTGGACCCCCAAACTGTCAATTCCTAGCTATGTATGGTCGTTAATTTCTGACCCTAAATTTCTATTAAAAAAGGAAATCATAAAAACCTCTCCCCGCAAGGTTATGAGTGGGAGAGTGTAACTGACTCCAAGTATGTGAAGGGTACCGCCTATAACTGAGCGCTGCTGCTGCCACTGCCGTCATCACCAAAGTGTCCAAGGCAGTTCCTGGCACACAGCTGACTCCTGGACCTGGGGTGTGGCAGCCACGGTGACTGCTCTGCCCTGAGGCTCCTTCCCTTCCGGCAGACCTCTCTCCCCCTTGGTTGCCAAGGTGGGAGGCTCACCAGCCACGCGGTGGTTCAGGTGGATGGTGCCCTCTGCTGGGCGTGAGGGGAAGGGCCTGCAGGGAATGTCTGGTTTAGGGTGGGAAGGGCAGTCTCCACCCAAGTTGTGAGTGTGGAGGTAAAGGAACTTACTGGCTGTCAGTCCCTCAGCCACAGTGGTGATAACTACAACACCTACGCAGCACTTGTATGCCAGGCACCTTCTAAGCACTTTACAGATATTAACTCATTTATTCCTCCATTTTCCAGGTGAGGAAAATGAGGCACAGGAAGATGAAGTGGTTTGTCTAAGGTGTCCTGCCTGGAAGTGCTGGGATTCGAACTGTGCCCTGAACCACAGCTCCTTGGTGAATTGTTTCAGTGGGAGGTAGGCTCTGCCTTTGGCCCAAAGGGAACTGGCCCCATGGAGTTCCATTGAGTCTGGAACCGGACATACAGGCTGTGGGCTGTCAAAGGGGATTCCCAGGGTGACTGATCTCTTTGGTACAAAAAAAAAACACAAAAGGAAAAACAAACAAACAAAAAAAAAAACCATTAGGTCAGCCACAAGGGAAAAGGCATGGTGAGAAGTGAGGCCTGGGCTCAGCCCACTTTTGGTACCTCTGTCTTTTGCCACCTGAAAAATGACAGGGGTAGCCTGGAGGCAGTTTTCAAAATGCTCTGAATTGAGGGGCTCTTAAGGAGCAATATTGAGAGGATGAGGCTAAGGGATGGGTCTCTGAGCACCCCAACTCCTTCCAACTAAGTCCTTTTATCTTTTTTGTTGAACTTGGGTTAAAGGTCCGTGGGATGGAGATGGGGTGGGGCGGGGGAGACCATTTAATAGAATGAGCCTGAGGAGTCCTTTCAGCACCAAGACATCAACCCAGACTGAACCCTCCATTCAGAACTGGACAGCCTTGATCCCAACCAGAGCCACTGTCTCTCCCACCCCAACCCTCCCTGGTTGGTGGCAGACTGGCTTTGAAGCATCTGTAGAGATGGATGCTTCAGGGAATTTAACAGTGTTAAAGGCAAAAAATAGAGTCAGTAATGACCATGGATGGCGGTGAGAGTAAATAAATGCTAACGTATCTAAATTGGGACGCATTAGAAACAATAAGGCAGCCTGTTTGTATGTCCTGTTAGAAGGCAGATTGCAAAATGCATATGGAAGGCATGGGGAGAAAGACTGGAAGGATGCACATCCAATGGTTGAACCACAAAATGTGAATAATTAATACTCAAGGGATAGAAAAGCAAACATTCAGATGGCCACTGGTAATGGCCGCCCTGGTTCCAGCTGGCACCCACTCTGAGTGGTTAGCACTGGTGACTTATGTAGGCTTATTACAGGCCCCAAAGACTAGGCCCAAGATCCCGTTTCGCAGATTAAGAAGCAAGCCCAGAATGAGAGTGACCTCCCGGCCATTCCCACCACAGAGCCCAGGCTTAGTCCTTCCAAACCACTGAGGCTGGCGACTGGTTCCACCGCTCGGAATCTAGATCCATCCGGAGACCAGGCTTGGCTAGGAAAGGCCATTTTCCCTCCTCGACCCCCTCCAAAAATCTCAGGGGAGGAAGGCCAGCCCAACAGTGGCTGTTTGGTTTTATGATTAGTCTCCACTGAAGATAGGGTTTCTGGCTTTATTCAAGCTTCTCAGAGAGGAGTTTAAGATAACGGGCAGCAGGTGTTTGCTGGCTGAGATACCTAATCCTCCCAAACAACCTTATCAGCAAAAACAGCAAAGCCCTGGTGGAGGGGAATCTGAGGCCGTAGGAGCCAGAGGCAGCAGCTCAGGGGAGAGACAGGAAGTGGCCTTGACTGTGGACTACACTGCTAAGGACCAAGGACGGGTGAGTTTTCTTACCTTATTTCTCGTTTCACTCCCCCATCCCGGGCCTGGGTCTGAGGCTCCCGGACACCCTCAGCCTTGTCCTTCAGAGCCTTGGTCTTAACCTCACGCCTGCATCAGAACCACCTGGAAGGCTTGTTCAAGCAGCTGGCAGGGTCCTGCCTGCAGTTTGATTCTGCAGGTGACACGGCTGCTGGTGGCCCAGGGACTGCACTTTGAGGACCTGTTCTACAGAGGGTCACTCTTGCGGGAAGGAAACATTTATTTCAACGTCAGCCATTTGTTCAGCTTCACTTCAGATTCTATCCTGTCGGTTCACTGCAAAGAAGATATTGAAATTTTGTTTGAACCAAGACCCACGTGCGTGGTTCTCTGCCTGCGGCCTCTTCGGCCCTATCCCTGCATCCGTGCCTGGGCCCTCTCAGGAGTGTTCGGTTTTCGTGGACATGCGGAGTGAGTTCTCTGTCTTGATTTTGATGATGATCAGGCGTCATTTAAAAGAAATACAACAAGGCTCTTCTCCAAAGGAGGGAAATCCCCTCGGAGGGTGATTGCAAGTTTGGGTTTAAAGGAAATCATTGAAGTTAAGTGCTGTCCAGGCCTCAAAAGGGACTAACTGGTAGCCGTTACCAAGGAACACAAATAGCACCTTGTGCCGTACATGAATTCACTTCCTCTCCATAGTACCACCTCGTTTTACACATGAAACATGTGAGGCAGGCAGAGGCTACGTGATGCTAGGAAGTAGCACAGCTGGCCCCCTTAGCCCCCCCACCCCATCTCTCAACACAGCCCATGGTGTGGAGGAAATCGCGCAGTACACACGCCCCATGAGAAATGATGTCCCGGGCAGTCCTGGTGGGGCTCAGCTCAGGGGTCAGGAGGTTAACTGGTTCTCTCACAGACGGGAGACTGAATCCTCAAGGAGACCAGGTTCATTCCCACCTGGGCCTGTAAAAACCCTGAGTTTCCTCTACCAAGTGGGGGAGGCCATGGTGAAGCCGGCGGGGTTAAGAGCGCTCATTCCCGCGCGCCCACCCCCAAACCCCCACAACTCTGAAAAGTGTAAAAACCATTGAATTTTACACGGAAGTGGGTGAATGCTATGGTATGTGAATGTGAATCAATAAAACTACTTAAAAAAGGAGTTCACTCCCCTGACACCTCTGGGAAAGTTCCTTTAATAAAAAAGTTCTAGTACATTTACCCGATTGTCATCACCCTTCGTCTACAGCACTCCACGGGGAAAATAAAAAATAAGGGACAACCTAGACACGCTCAGTATAAAAACGCAGCAATCCGTTCAGATTAGGAGGCCTCGGGCCTGGAGATCGAAGAGAAACAAACGTGTGGGGCCCAGGGCCCAGCAGCTCTGGGCTGGGCTCTGAAGGCTCCAGGGGACCGCTGAGGACCCGCCTCTAACTTTTTGAAAATAGCATTTAAAAAAAAAAAAAAAATCCGGGCTGTTAAAAGCGGCCTCTTCCTAAGGAGAAAGGTCCATTCCAGAGAGAACAGGATCTTGGGGGCATCAGGGCACAGGGCTGAGCATTTCATGGCAGGGAAGAGACTCCTGAAAACCCAGCCTCCAAGGCACCCCAGCCCTAGGCTGCGAGATTTCGGTGCTGAAGTCCAACGGCCCGTGTTTGAAGGGTTGAGAACCAACCCATCTGCTGCCAGACTCGAGGCCTCTTCCCTCCAAGTTGCTAAGGCCACTTCTCAACAGCTCAGAGTCCTTGGCGGAGAGGGGACGAGACCCGTTGAAGATGCAGCTGAGCCTGACGCTGAGTCCTGGGCCCTGCTGGCCCAAGGCCTAGTCATCCTGGCCAGCTCCATACATGTCCGCCAGCTTCTTGAAGCGGCTGCCCCATTCGTTCAGATAGTCATAGTCTTGGTCCTGGTCGGAGGCTGAGGAGGTGAGGGAGCTCAGCGAGGGGGCCTCGGAGCCGCAGCCCTCATAGTCGAACACCAACAAGGAGTCATAGGGCGGGGCTGTGGGGTCCGTGTTGGCCGCCTTCAGGTTCTGTAGCGACAGAGAGCAGGAGGTTAAGAGCCGCGGGATCCCACACTTGGCAGCTGCGAGGACTCAGGCAAGTTGGTTCACTGGGCTGAGCCTGCATTTCCTCACTTGCGAAGCCACTTCTCCCTCCTTGAGGTTTTGAAGGTTGACATGGAATCATGCAATGAGCTCAGCACGGGGCCCCGGCATACAGCAAGTGCTCAGCGAGACAGGCTGGCGGTGAAGCGCCGGGTCTCTGACAGCAGAGGGCTTAAGCCCTTTAACCTCTCTATGCTGCTTTTTCCTCATCTCTGAGATGGGGAGACTTCATATAGTTTTAGAGGAATAAATGAATATATGTGAAGTGCTTACTGAATAGTGCCTGGCATAACAGCGGAACACTATTTCCTTACTTGTAAAACGAGGATAATGATGGAATTCCTACCCTACAGAGCTGCCGCAGGGGTTAAGTGAGATACTATTTGCAAACTGTCCAATACACAGAGACATTCTAGAAACTCACTTCATCTGACTGGAGGGAAAAGCTGCAGATATGTAGCTCTGAAGTATCTTCTCAAACCCACCCCTCTCGGTATCTTTCCCCAGATGCTTCTGTTTTAGCACGGCGCTCTCAAATATGCTTAGGCTACTTCCAGAAAGCAAAAAGTAGAGCTGCCTTTTATGCAGAAGAGAAGACTGAGCCAGAAGGGGTCAAAAGCCAGGGTGAGGTATCCTGAGCTCCCCTGAGCCCTTTGCCCACTGCTACTTCCTCGCACTCCCCAATCCATGCACCCATCCACCCACCCACTCTTCCTATTAAAAACCTCCATTTATTGATTGTTACGGGGGTATAGGCTCGTATCATCTACCTCCTAAGCACCTAGTTCAGTGGTTCTTACAACCCTGGGAGACAAAAATATCAGAGCCTATAAAAACAGAGGCCTGTGTCCCTGGCATTGATATTTTATCAAAATTCTTCAAATGTATGACTAGAGGCACTCACTACTACCAATAATCGCTAGCATTACCTAAGACATGGGAGGTGCCTGGTCAGTGGTTTCCAACCTTAAATTACCTGCGAGTCTTTAAAATATTCCACCGCCCAGGTATGACCCAGGACAATCTAATCTAATAAGAGTAATGTGCAAATTGACCATCACTCCGAGACACCTAAGCCATGCCCACCAGCCAAGTCACACCTCCCAGCCAATCAGAGCGGCTGTATGCAAATTAACCCAGCCAAGATGGAGGCCGGCAGCCATGGAGCTAGAGTAAACAGAAGGCTTCCCTTGCAACTGCCTGCCTAGGCTGGCTGAGCCTCTACTCACGGTAACTATGTTTCAATTACAGAAGCCACAGAGCTGAAACAAACAGGAGGCTTCCTTACCTGCCTAGGCCTCTGCTCAAGGTAACAAAGTTTCAATTATAGAAGATAAATAAACCCCAGAAACCTGATTCCAGCCAGCCTTGCTGGGACGTTGGGTCAATGGGAGCTGTGGACAGCCTGAAAACGGCCCTCAACCCTTCACCCAGGCTGCCCAGGTACCCCAGTAGAGACCTGAACCCTGAAGGGACTGTGGACAGCCTGAAAACGGCCGACAGCCTGAAAACGGCCCCCAGCCCCGCACCCAGGCTGGCCACACCCCAGGATCCCCACTGGGGGGGCTTGGTCAGCCTGCAAACAGCCATCAGCCCCTTATCAGGCACACCAGCAGGTGGACATCCCCCAAGGCCCCAAACTGCGAGAGGGCACAGGCCGGGCTGAGGGACATCCCCTACCTCCGCCACCGAGTGCACAAATTTTTGTGCACTGGGCCCCTAGTTAAATCATAATCCTGGGGGACGGGGTGAGTCCGAGGCATCAGTTTTTGACATCCCCAGGAGACTGCAATGGGAGGGCAGCTTGGAGCCACCATGCTAGCACTGTTCCAGGTGTTTATGTATCCAATCCTTAAAGCAACCCGTAACCCAGGTCCCAACCCGACTCCACACCAGGACCAGTGGGCACCTTTAGAAATCCAAACATAGGTTCTCAGGCTCCAGAGTTTCCCCCCTTAAAAACCATTATAGAGGGTGGGGCAAAAATAGGTTTACAGTTGTTCATATGGAAAATAATATAGTAATTAATAAATAAGAATACAAGAATGAACTGTTTCATGTACTCAAAACCATAAACCGACTTTTGCCCCACCCTGTATTTGTTGAATAAATGATTCCTAGTCCATTCATTACCACTCTGCAAGCTAGTGTTTCATAAAGCAGGAAATAGAAGCCCAGAAGTTACTCAAAGGTGCCAGAGGTCACACAACTGGTTGGTGGTGAAGTCAGGATTTGAACCAAGAGCCAAGATGCTGGCCCATGCTCTTTCCCCTGTGCCACTGGAGCCTGAGTACAGAGCCGCCCTGGGCTGGCCCCCATGCCTCACTCACCTCGGTGATGAAGTTGCCGATTTCATCGGGATTGGCTGGTCGCTGACGGTACATGGGTGTGGGGATAAAGGCTGGCGCCACATCGTTGCGGAGAACAACCTTGGGCCGGGCCTCCAGACCCCGGTGGAGTTGGGTGATGTCATAGTCCTTTGAGAAAGGAGAGCATGAGATTGAGAAGGACTCCCCTGCTCCCCCACCACCTACATCTCACCCCACTTTGCTCCCAGTTGGATGTTCTGGTTCGTGGGCAGGTCTTAGAAGACAGAAATGTCTGTGATTTCTGAGAGCCCTCGTCTCCACATCCCCTCTCTCAAATTAAGTGCAGGCAGAAGGTCTCTTTAGCCAAAGAGACTAAAGCAATGGACCAGATACCCTCTCAGAAGAGGAGAGCTGGCAGTGGATCCTGCATGAAGATTAACGCTTTAGACCAGGGGTGGGGAGCGCCCAGCCATTTGGTCTGGCCCTGCCAAGGCATTAGGGGTGAGTTAGTTAAATGTCTGACCAAATATAGCAGGCTAATTTTTAAGTTGATAATTTTGTATGGCCCGAGATGTTATAAATGTCAGGCCAGGGTCTGGTCAACGTAACTAAGTGGCATGGTTAGTTGGTTGACTTAACCACCCCTGCCAGTGGCCCCACACCCCAGGTCTCCCAATACCCTACCTGATCCTCCTCGCCACCCCCCTCTTCGCCATAGTAGAAGACGTTGTCACGGGTGTCGTCTTCTGGGAGCAGAAGGGGTTCCTTGACCTTCTGCTTCTTTCTCACCAGCAAGAGGAGCAGCACCAGGAGGACTGAAAGGGTGGGGAAGTGTGAATATTCACCCCCACACCACAACCACATAGGACCCCAATCTCTCAGAGCCCCATCTAGTTTCAGATCCCTCCACTCAGTAGCCAGAGCATAACACACTTGGGTCACTCCCTTGCACCCAGGAACACCTGTAAACCCATCAAGGTGTACATGATCTGGCCCTGGCCTGCTTCCATCCCTCCCTCTCCCCCACCCAGGTCTAGTCACGGTGGCCCCTCAGAGTTCCTTAAATACACCCAGCGGGTCCCCACTTCAGAAGCGCCTCTGGGCTTCTCCCTTGCCTGGAACCTCTCCATGCACATGCCCGGCTCTCGCCCTTCAGGTCTCAGCTCAAGCAGTACTCTGACTTCATCTCCATCCATAATTCTGTATCATTTATCAGTTTTCTCTTGTTAATGGTACTGTCTTAGGGAAATTCTCCTTTGTCGGGATGGGACTCTTCTAGCTGATGTTACTTTTCTACCGACTGAATGACTGACATTCCTGGGATTCAGTGTTCAAAGAAGAGATGGGCAATGCCAGTGGCCCCTGATCCCAGGAGTTCAGTGTAGAACCAGGTTTTCTAACTACCCCATCCTTACAGGGGGAAGGGCACCGGTACTCACACAGCAGAGCCAGGACGGCCCCCAGGATGGGGAGCAGGAGGAACCCCCCCTTCCAGGGTTCGGGGCAGTCCTCCACGTGGCCCTGGCAATTGCACACGGTGGCCTTGATCACTGCCAGCTGTTGCTTGTTGCCGCGGTCGGACAGAGAAAGGTGCACATCGTATGTGTCTTGCTTTAGAAACTTCTTCAGTGACAAGGCCACTGTGTCTCCTGGAGTGGACAGATAATTTATTCACCTCGGGAAACCATAAATGGAACAGAGCGTATCATGATGGAGGTTTGAGGCAACAGCCTCTATATCTGGGTGACGAGGAGAAGTACCCCAAAAGCACACTTAGATCAAGTGTTAAAAACTGGTATTTGGCCCTGGCCAGCAGAGCTCAGCTGGGAGTCATCCCATGTACCGAAAGGTTGCTGGTTCGATTCCTGGTCAAGACACATGCCTGGGTTGTGGGCTCCATCTCCCATGGGGAGTGTGCAGGAGGCAGCCAGTCAAAATTTCAGATGTTCGCTCTCATATGGAAGTCCCCCCCCCCCCGTGAAAATCAATAAAATACCTTAAAAATTTTATTTTATACATAGCCAAAGCCAAATTCACCATCATGGTAAGGATTATTGGGACAGAAAAAAAAAGCCTTACATTAAAAAACACACACAATAATCACAGTATTTTTAAAAATTATGATTTTTTAAAAAGTCTTATCATACAGATTCTGTAATTTCTTAGCACCATTAGCTGCTAGACCAGTGGTCACCAACCCGTGGTCCCCAGACCACGGGTGACCAGTCCATGAGGTCTGAAAGGCTGGCAACTGCTGTAGACTGTTCTTTGCCTCAAAAACAACACTCTTTTTTCTAGGAGACAACTAACCTCATGCTTTCTTTCTTTAATCATCACCTGAGGATATTTTTAAAATTGATTTTAGAGAGAGATGAAGAAAGAGTAAGAGAAACATTGATGTGAAAAACATTGACTGGTTTGCCTCTGTATGCATCCCGATCGGAGATTGAGCATACAACCTAGGTATGTGCCCTGACTTGGAATTGAACCCACAACCTTTTGGTGTACGGGATGGTGCTCCAACCAAGTGAGCCACCTGGCCAGGGCCTAACCTAATGTTTTAATAGTCATGTTAACTGGCCACTTGTTTTCCTATTTCAAAGTTCACTACCATTTACTGCTGCAGCATTTTGCTCTTGCAATAGTAAGTTCAATGTTTACACCTCAACTGTATGACAGCATTTCCATATCCCAAGCACCGATATTCTCAAGTGAGCATCAATTATTAATAAATTCAAATGCGCATGACTTGGTGACATGTTGTTAAGCAGATCAGAGAGGACGCTAACCTGTGTTATAACTGCACACAAGTCAGGGTTGCTGGAAATAAGGCTGCAATGGGCACTGAGCTAACTGGCCTTCAAAAGGCTCAAGGTGGGTGGCAGGCTAACCACAGGCAGAAGCTGAGCTCGGGGCAGCCTGCACAAGGGGCATTATTCTGGGGAGACTATGGCGCAATCCTAGAGTGGGGAGCGTGGCTGTATTTGCAGGTGAGAAATATAGTCAGGGGAATCTCTGAAAAAAGATCTTCAGTTTAGAGGGAAGGTTCTCAGCGAGAGAGCTACTTAAGCTTGGACGGGACTCGTTTTCATCATGCAGGACTTCCCCAAAAATGATGGATCCACACCACTCTACGCCATAGTATTTCCCAATCACTGAGACGATAAGAAACAGCCCCATGTTTCCAGCTTGTTGCCCTCAGGGGTCTGGCCTGTGCCAGCACTGACCTCGAGCCATTTTCAGTTCAAAGCCTCTGTACACTCACTAGGCCCCTCTTAGTAAAAAGGCCGGAAGGAAGCATTCACCCCGTGCCCCTTTGCCAATAGCAGGGCGAGTTCTGCAGGCTGAATGTCTGGCCTGCCGTGCAGAGAGGCCAGTGTGGGACCTTTCACAAGCGCCTCCATCACCATCTGTTCCCAGACACCCGAGGGCCGATTTCTCAGTTGGTGGTGGTGGCGGTGCTGGTGGCTGTGGTGATTCAGTTGACCCCGACTATGTACCAAACCCTACTCTCATCTTCACCGTAACCTGGAGGTAGGTACTGCTATCCCCCTTGTACAAATGCAAGAACTGAAGCTTAAGGAAGTCACACTGGGTCAAGTTTGAATTAATTGCCCTCACGATGGGGACAATATTGGGCCAAAAAAACTGAATTAAAACCAAGAGCCAGGTATCAATACTGTTTATCAGGTGCTGGTACCATTGGGCTTTGACCATAACGCTCACACCTGACAGAGCGGGAGCTGATCTGTTGGGAAGTTGCGGTGGTGAAGAGGGCCGTGGGCATCTACTGGGCACTGATGTGCCAGACTTGGTGTTTCCCACCTGGTCACTTACTCCCCCTCCATCGTAACTGGAGAAGCGGGTTCCATTACTGGCACCATCTTACAGATAGGGAAACCGAGGAACAGTGGCTCAGTAACTTGCCCACAATCACAAAGCTGATAAATGGAGGAGCCAGGTTCTGGGAAGAAGGCCTTGTGGCTCCAGAGTCCACACACCCTAAACAGCATGGTCAGGGAGGGGAAAATGTCTTCTCGGCCACAAGGGGGTGACAGGAGACCAATTTGGGCTCCCCAAAGGCAAGGTGCTGGATAGATACAGCCAAGTCACAGGAATCACAAAAATGAGCCAATGTGGGGTGTCTGAAGCAGGTGGGAAGTCCCTTCTGCCCTGGGATTAGCAGCAGTAATGGACACTGGGCATCTAGGTTCATTGGAGCCGGAGGCGGAGCCTGACCGGACTAATTCCCAGACACCGAAGGACTGACTTCTCTCCTGGGGGATCTTGGCCCCAAGAGGAAGAGGAGAATGTTTTTTTAAAATATACTTTTTTTCTTGATTTCAGAGAGGAGGGGAGAGGGAGAGAGAGACAGAAACAACAACGATGAAAAGAATCATTGACCGGCTGCCTCCTGCATACTTCACAAGACTAGGGATTGAGCCCACAACCTGGGCATGTGCCTTGACCGGGAATCAAACCATGACCTCCTGGTTCTTAGGTCAACGCTCAACCGCTGAGCCATGCCGGCCAGGCAAGAAGAGAACATTTTAAAGGAGAGTGATGCAGACCCTGGCCAGGGTGCTCAATTGGTTGAGTGTTGTCTCATATACCAAAAAGTTGCCGGTTTGATTCCGGGTCAGGGTACATACCCAGGTTTCGGGTTTAATCCCTGATCAGGGTGCATACGGGAGGCAAATGATCAATGTTTCTCTCTCACTTTGATGCCTCTCTCTCTCTCCCTCTTTCCTTTTTTCTCTCCCTAAAAAATAAAAACGTATTTTAAAAAACACTGCAACCTTAAAAAAAAAAAAAAAAAAAAGGAAAGTGATGCAATGCTTCTCCAGGGACCTACTGGCACTGACTGGATCGGCCTCTCTCATGCACCTGGGGGTCATCACCCATTTAATACTAGTAAAGTCCCTCTCCAGGCCTGTGGCAAATAAAATACTATTGAAGGCTGAGAAGCTACAGGGGTATCAGAAAGAGAAAGGACTTGCCCTGACCGGTTTGGCTCAGTGGACAGAGCGTCGGCCTATGGACCGATGGGTCCCAGATTCGATTCCCATCAAGGGCATGTACCTTGGTTGCGGGCACATCCCCAGTGGGGAGTGTGCAGGAGGCAGGTGATCGATGTTTCTCTCTCATCGATGTTTCTAGTTCTCTATCCCTCTCCCTTCTTCTCTGTAAAAAAATCAGTAACATATATTTTTTAAAAAGAGAGAGAGAGAAAGGACAGAAGCAGGTGGGAGCAGGGTTGGGGGCCAGGGACTCTGGCTTCAATCTTTATTGCTTACTCCCTGTGCCTGTGGGCATGCTATTTAGCCTCTCTGAGACTCACTCTCATCTGCAAATAGGGAGGAAAAAATACTGACCACAGAGGTGATAGAAATATTAACTTTTTTTGCGGGAAACGAGTAAAATTGGATCCACCAGGGAGACTGTCAATGGACATGAGAAAACATACCTTGGAACTGGCAAAAATAAAAATGTTTTACGTCGTTGTCGTGTGTGTGCCGCTCATAAACTACGCAGTGAAACTTACATGTGCAAGTTTTGAAATGTACCCCTGCACAAAGGAAAGTGTTTCGAACGCTACCACACAGTGGCGGGAAAATGCCTGCTTACAAAGGAAATAAATAAGGAAAAAAGAAAAAGCATCTTGCATATCACCAGGGTTCAATAAAGTATTGAACAGTGGAATATTAGGGTAAATCAGATTAGGGCCTGGATTTAAACCCTGGTGCCATTAATTTCTAGCCATAGAGCCTCAAGCAAGGTAAGCCTTGGTCTGTAAGCCTCGGTCTCTTCATCTGTAAAATGGGTGTGCACACGTGTGTATGTGGTAATAGTACCTTCTTCACAGGATTATTGTGAGGGCTTAAAAATCAAATCCACGTAAACTATCTGAAGTGGTGTTTAGCACCAAGCAAGCACGCTCAGTGCACTTTAGCTGTTACCGTGGCGTTGGGACCCTGACTCACATGATGTGGAGAAAGTCACACACCCCCTCTCTCTGGACTTGTCTTCCCATCTATGCAGGAAGGCAGTTGAGCTAGGATGATATTTAACACACTAACAGCCCAAGCTGTTTTGTCTTCCAACGGCAAGTATAGTGTCAGTCACTGGTGACTGACTGGGCACTTAACGCGTTAAAGGCTCCTGATAGGTAAATCATTAGCCTCGGGTTGATGTTCTTGAGACCATGACCTCTGTGGCCCACAAGATGCTCAGTGGGCATGTGTGCAGGGTCCTGGTGCAGGGCAAACCCACCCAGCAGAGCTGGCACCCTCCTGCCACCATCACTCAGTTACCTTTCTCATTGACCTTTGCCGTCCAGTAGATGTCCGAGTCCTGTGTGAGCTGGGCCTTGAAAGGGGAGGTGTGTGGGGACAGGTCCTTGTCCGTGATGTTCAGCACTTGGGGCACAGGGCTCTGGTTGCAGATGGTGATCTGACGGGGCTCAGGGACAGGGCCGTGATCGTTGACATCCACCAGTGTTAGCAGGAGGGTCCCCGTGCCAGTGGCGGGAGGGCTCCCTGTTCATAATGACACGTATGATCCTTCCCAACATCTGCCCTGGGTTGGGTTGATGAGTCAATGTTAAGCTCCCCTATGACCTACCCAGTCAGCCTCAGGGAGGGTCCTGTTACTGCCCGGCTGTAGCCTCTGAAGACCCTCCGTGTACTAGCTTCACTGTAGATCAAACCAGTGATGGCAGATACAAGGCAATGAGCATTCTCATTCTGTGTCCACAGCAGATATCACTAACTGACCAGAGCATAGAATTGCAGCTACTTTACCCCGAGAGCCACCGGCATTCTGTCACAAAGCAAAACCTACTGGCCACCTCTGGGCTAATGCAGCTTCCCTTCACAGACCTTTCACCTGCCTCTAGGCCTCCATTTACTCACTATGTTTCAAACAGAGATGACAATCACATCACAACCCCCACTCTGCCACAGTGTGACATCACTAATCAAGCATGGCACCTCCAGGCAGTCCCTTTCAATTAATCCAGGGGACATGGACAGGCTAACTCAGGGCTTAGTGAACCTCAAACTTAGGCTTCAAGACATCTCCTAACTCAGGTTTTAGGAAAATCAGAACCATGGCCAGCCACACAAAGACCAGTCTTTAAAACATTCCTCTGAAGGACCCCTTCAAATCCCCGGATTGGATTGCTAACAGCCCCTTACGCACGCACGCATACATGCACGTACACACCCCATACTCCCCCTGTGCTGTGTTATGTGACCTGGGAACCAAAGGTGCTCATGAGGAGGGGCTGGGAGGAAGCTCTCACCATCGTCCGTGGCCAAGACCATGACTTCGTAGATGTTGTTCCTCACAAACCGCTCATCCTCACGGTCCAGGACTCCTGCGGCAGTGACTTGCCCACTGGCCGGGTCCATCGCCAGCCACCCAGCTGGGTCTCTCAGGATGTGGTAGCTGGAGAGGAAAAGTCGGGAAGAGTCACAGACGGAATACTCAGAATTCTGGTGTTATCATTCAAAGCTTCCTCATGCCAACTAGCAGACGGTGTCCTGGGACGCAGGGCTCCTGAGCAGGATCACGTGGAGAGCGCATCTTACCCCTAAATGGGAGCCTGAGCAGCAAGTAGGGGGAGGGCAACATGGACACTGAGAAGGATCAGGAACCCCTGCCCGCCGAAGCCCTGCCCAGAGTCTTTAGCCTTGGGGAGGTGGGAAGGGGAGCCAGGGGAGATGTTGAAAATATTTCACAATCTTTAGGGCAATAACAACAAACACTGGCCATGATAAACCACTATCCAAAAGGTTCTAAATACTTAACGATCTTTAGGGCAATGACAACAAATACTGGCCATAATAGCTGTCCAAAAGGTTCAAAGTATTTCACAATCTACGGCAATAAGAACAAATACTGGTCATAATAAACAACCGTCCAGAAGGGTTAAAATATTTCACAATCTTTACGGCAATAACAGATACAGGCCATAATAAACAACTCCAGAAGGTTCAAAATATTTCAGTTATTTTTTAAATATACTTTTTTTATTTATTTCTGAGAGGAAGAGAGAGGAGAGAGAGAGAGAGAGAAACATCAAAGATGAGAGAGAATCAATGATTGGCTGCCTACTGCATACCCCATACTGGAAATTGAGCCCGCAACCCAGGTATGGGCCCCGACCAGGAATCAAACCATGACCTCCACTGAGCCACACCGGTGAGGCAAAATATTTCACAATCTTTACAGCAAATGAGAACAAATACTGGCCATAATAACCATCCGGAAGGTTCAAAACATTTAACAACCTTTACGGCTGTGAGAACAAACACTGGCCGTAATGAATAACGCCTGGAAGTCCCAGTGCCCCTGCATACCTGACCCTCTGACTCCCCGTGTCCGGGTCCTGCGCAGTGTAGGTGCAGACAAGCTCCCCAGCAGAGATGTCCTCCTGGACCTCAACGACATGGGAGGGCGGGACGAACACGGGTGCCTCATTCACATCCTCCACGTGGACCACTACAGTGGCCGTGGAGGTCGGGAGCTTCACTACGAAGGGAGCCTCGTTGGTCACTTCAATGTACAGCGTGTGCTGGTTTTTGGCCTCAAAATCCAAGCCCTGAGAGGGAAGGAGGAGGACCTGAGCTGCCATTTTATGAGGCCTCATGCAGAGATGGGATGTCAGAGGGATGGGTTCACCTCGCTGCCCCTTCCTTACCCATAAAGCCGCCTGCATTTCCTGAGTGGCATCTAGAGGGGCCTCTCAGACCACCCCACCACCCCAAAGGCAACCAGACTGGTGAGCCCCAGAACTGGTTCCCAGTGGGGTGGTGCCGCCCCTTAGCAGGCGCTGTAGAAACTTGTGAAGGCATTTCTCTCTGACATAATGACTGGGGGTACCACTGGCATTTACAGGCTGAGGCAGGGACACAAAAGAACTGTCCCATATCCATGTGACTAGACAACATTCTGCTGGACATTTGTGTATTCATGGGTGTGAAAAATCTGTTTATAATTGCAATCTAGAACATGTTTTACGTAAAAAACCCTTTCTGGTGTGGTTTTAATATAGACTGAATTTTCTAGGAATGGAACTTCTGAGGGAGAATTGTAATTTGATTTGTTCAGGCCTTTCCCAAGAGTTGTTTATTTGTTGTTCTGAGGAAAAACATTAATACCACTTGTGTTGTGAGCCGCCTGAATGAGCCAGTATTCACTACATTTGAATGATTCTACAGAGTTACCAAAGAAATCAAAGAAAGATCAGTCCTGAAGTATCAGTTTTATTTACGTAGTAGTTAAGATATGTAACTACTAAGTGATTCAGAACATCTTACTATCCAATCACCTAGATATGGATTAAGTACAAAATTAGCAAGAATTCCAGTAAGACAGAGACCAGCCAATGGACACTGGAAACTGAGCGGAAGGGCTCCACTGAACTGCTTTGATTCGATGTGGGTCCCTGGTTAAGATTTAGTATGACAGAAGGAATCCCGCCACAGGGAAGGGATGGGGAAGTGTCGGGAGGCCACTGGCCTGGTGCGCACTCTGATGAACGAATGGTCCCAGGCAGGTGTTACCTCCCTCCTTGCCCTGGAGGCTGCAGACCTGACTGTCCCAGGTGTGGCCCTCGTCTAAAGCCCAAATGGACTCACCTCCTTGGTTGTCAGGATGCCCTGGTTGCTCTCGGGGTGGGTGGTGATGGTAAAATGGTCCCCACTGTCACCTTCCACGATGCGGTAGGTGGCACGCCATGCCGGTGAGTTGGGGGCGTCCAGGTCAGTCACTGTCAGCCTCTGTACCTCACGGCCCACCGCGTTCTCGGGCACGTGGGCCTCATACTGTCAGCGGGAAGCACAGCAGTCAGAGCAGAGACTGACACTCAGAGAGACTGTTCCATTCTTCTCCCACTGTGAATCCTCCATCCAGCTCTAGGGGCGCCTCCTGCCTCTTACCCTTTCTGGGACCACCCGACTCAGTCACCAGGGTTTCAGGGCACACAGAGAGACAGCAGCATGCCCCGAGAGCCGGCCTCCCAGCTGCTGGGACAGACCACAGCCGTCTCAGGCCTGCTTTCTCTATACCCCGGGGCCTGATTCTCCAGGAATCTCACCGGTCTGGGTGCCCAACCCCCTCCAAGTGTGACCACCTATGTAGCTGAGATCAGGAAGGCGTAAGTGCTCTGGGGCAGGGACTGGGATCTTTTTTTGGAAGTTCTAGAACAGATGACTAAGACTAGCCCCAAGTTCGGTCACTAGAATGTACAAGCGTTCACTGTGTGGGCGGGTAAATTAGACGTTTTCTGATCATCAAAGATTTTCCTATCGACTTATACACTAGGGTTTGTGTTACACAGATTATTTCATTTAAAACTCAGAGCAATGCAGCAGGTGTTACAATGATCCCCGGTTCTCAGATGAGGAAATGGAGCACAGAGAGGTTAGGGAGTTTGCCTGAGGTCACACTGCTCGTCGGTGGTGGGGCTGGAATTGAAGCAACGCAAGCTGGTTCTGGAGTTTCAATAGAAAGGAAACCTCTCGTCCTTCATTGCTGATTTGGGAAGAGGGAAGTTAGGGGCATTACCTTTTGGGGATCAAACACGGGAGCGTTGTCATTGGCATCGAGGACTTCCACGATGGCCACTGCTGTGGTGGTGGAGCCTTCCCCGTCCAGGTCGGTAGCCTGGACGGTCAGTGTGTACTCAGGGACTTTCTGGGGAGGAGAGAAGAGTGGAGGCCACTGAGAGTGCGGCCTTGGGAGAATGCGGAGGGCGGCAGAATGCTTCTCCCTCTTACAGAGTTCTCTTGACTCCTCAACCCATAGCCCGAAAGAACAGGAGCAAAGGCTGGAAGGGGAGGGAAACTGCTCATACAAACAACATCCCAGGGCCTGTCAGGGGCTAAAGCCTGGGCACTGCCCCCTGACCCTGAGCAGATGTAGAATGAGAGCTCTGAGCAGGGATTTGGTCAAAGGAATTAATTAGGAAACAGGAGGCAACTCCAGTATCCAAGGAGCTAATTCTACTTTGTGGTCCACGGGGGACAAATCTGGGCCATGTGCATGCTAAGTGAGCCGTTCCGAGAGGAAATGAGAAAACCTACAGAAAATATCAAATGTCTGCGTTTTATAGCTGCCTCCTCAGCCTCAACAAGATGGTTTGGCGGCATGCCATTGGCCCAATGAGCTGAGGGACACCAGCATAGAAACGGAGCAGCAACCACTGCCAGCTGACGTGGGTCCCCACAGCTCCACCGTGGGCTTTGGGGGCAGGGCCAGAGACTTCTGCTCTGGGTGTAAGGCCTCGGCCTGGACAAACCCGGGTGGGCAGCACTTTCCCTAAGGGCCACTCACCTCCCGGTCCAGGCCACTGGAGATGACGCCGATGGTGCCTGTGCTCCGGTGGATGGTGAACATGTTAGGAGGGTCCTTTGGCTCCTGGCTATGAATGGAGTAAGCAATCACCCCATTGTAGGTGTTGATGGCATCGTCCTCATCTGTGGCTGTCACCTGCATCACAGATGTACCTGGAGGGGAGAAAGGATGAGTGAGCCCCCTTCCTGCTCAGCGGCTTAGACCCGTATTCCACTTTGTGACAGATCGCTAACTGGTGCCCATTTTCCATTCTCCCCTTCCCCTCCCTCCCTTCTTTCTTAGAGACATAATCCTCCACAATCACTTAAGGCTAGACACAGGCTTACGTGCAACAAAGACTATTTCCCATCTCTTCCTCAGCTAGCTGTGACAACTCTAAATTCTGACAAATGGGATTTATAACTTTGGGGGGCGTGTTTTTCCAAGTATGGGCTTATTCTTCCCACCCTTCCCCTTGTTCCAGGTGGAATGGCTAGAGTTCCAGCAGCAACCATGAGACAACCTTGGGAACCATGCCAAAATAGCAGAGCAAGGAAATAGACAGAGTCTAGGTCTCCAACACTGGATAATACCATTCCAGACTGAACTGACCACTTGTAGGCTTCCTAAATATAAAGGGTGGTGTGGGGGGGAAGCTTCCATCTTGTTTAAGGTACTGTGTTTCTTTCTTT
>PVJC01033368.1:0-19405 GCA_004026665.1 Murina feae | reverse complement strand
CGAAGAATCTGACCTCGTAGGTACCTGCGTGGGCATTTTTGTGATCTAGGCTCCAGGACACCTGGGTTGGGTGTTGGGCACGGGGTAGGCACAATTAACACATCAGGGTCCCGCTTCCAGTGGCCCAAGACAAAGAACCCTGACCCTGCTTGACCAGGTCACCTCTAGGGCTTCCAGTCACACCCAAGAACAGGTGGCCTTCCCCCAAAAGGACAACCACAGTATCCCTTACCTGATAACGTCCCACGTCCTGACCCCGGGTGACAGGAAATTGTTTTCCACTGACATCAGCATAAAGAGCCATGTTCTGGGGAGAAGACAAGGGGCGAGTCATTTTCTCCCCTATATGGCTGTTGGCAGAGGCCCCACTGTGCTGCTCCCAG
The DNA here is from genome assembly GCA_004026665.1 of Murina feae. Classification (NCBI taxonomy): domain Eukaryota; kingdom Metazoa; phylum Chordata; class Mammalia; order Chiroptera; family Vespertilionidae; genus Murina; species Murina feae. Next base: position 19,022 of record PVJC01033368.1, on the reverse strand, counting down.
AGGCACTTGTGGCCCGTGGGCAGGGGACACCATGCGAGAATCATGGAGGTAGGCCTGACACAACCCAGAGCCTTGCCAGGAAGCCAACACCCACATGGGAGCCAGCTGCACAACAGGGCGGGCCCTCTGCCTGATTTTTGGGCTCAATCCCCAGTGTGGGGCGTGCAGGAGGCAGCCGATGATTCTCATCGTTGGTAAAAGAATGTACATGGAAGTGAGAAATAGCCAGGAGTCAGTCCTCAGGTTCCTCCATCCCTTTTCTGGTTGCACATGCATGTGCCTGGGCTAGCGTTGCACACGCTCACACACATGTGCACACACAACAGAAGGGGTGCCCATGCTCCTTGGGGGCTTCTCTCTGGTAACGAAGTCCTGTGCACAAATACAAAGACAGGTGTGTGCACACCTGTGCACAAAGACACACACTAGATTCTAAGGGAGAGGAGGGTATGGGATTCCTGGAGGCTCACTGGACCTGGGCAGGGGCACAGGGCTGTCACTATTTCCCTGGCTCCTCACCTTTGGAGGGAGGGTACATTCCTTTTTTGGCCTGTCCCCCCTAACCCACAGCAAGCCTGTTAACTGTGAACAGCATAGGATGATTGACATGTCATTATTTCTGAGCCTGTAAGGGGGTGCTGGGGCCAAGGGGTACCCAATGAACTGTCCAAGAAATGTATCCCAAAAGGCCCAACTTCCTTCTTTGGGCTTTTGGGATGCTGGCTAAGGTCAGGGGCCAAAGCCAGGTCTGTTCAGTCTTAAAATTATGAAATACCCACATGGACATACACCTTGGCAAAGAGCAGCCAGAAAAAGGATGGAGAAACCTGGGGACTGACCCCTGGCTGTTTCTCACTTCCATGTACATTCTTCTATCAACGATGAGAATCATTGATCGGCTGCCTCCTGCACGCCCCACACTGGGGATTGAGCCTGAAAATCAGGCACGTGCCCTGACCATGATCTCCTGGCTCATGGGTTGATGCTCAACCACTGAGGCACACTGGCCGGGCCACGTACATTCTAAGGCACAGCAAAGTGTCTACCTACATTACTGCACCTGCGCAAAACAAACCGGACAGCTTAGGAGAATGTTCTTTGAACACCTGCTAGAATTGGATCTTAGTGCATCGAAATCCACGTGGGTCCCTGGGTCTGCAAGTTGAGTAGCTAACACCCAAGGTCCCAGGCTCACTACCGGCTTCTACCCAGTACCCTCCTGGCTGAACCCCCTTTCCTTACCTGGACCCTGTTCTTGCATGTCAAGGAAATCTCCACAATGAAGACAGTCTCAGTGGAAATGACGGCATCAGAGGTTGTGTAGTAGGAAGGGGTGATTTGGGGCTCCATGCAGGCTTCTGCTGTGGAGAGAAGGCAGAGAATGCCTGGGTAAGGCCTAGCTTGAGCATGCTGGACTGGAGGACAGAGGGACCACCCTGACCCCAATTCCCACATCTCATCAGCTAAGGACACATGGAACACTTTGGACCCTGCCAGGTAGGATATGGGAAACAGATCTAAGTAAGTTAGAAGTGCAATGGCAAGGAGGGTGGGGAATGGGAAGGCTTTGTCCGGGTGGAATCTCAATGGAAGGGCAAAAGAACAGGTGGGTGGGGGGAGGGGGCTGGATGGATTCACTGCACAACGCTTATCTGTCCGTACACCTACGGACAGGGAAGCCATGCAAAGGTTTGGGGCTGTAGCCTGCCCTTGGCCTGTAACATTCCAGAAGCCCAGGGAGCTAAGCTGACCTCAATTCAGAGCCATGAAGAACCCTGGACAGTTTATTCCAAGTGTCCTCCACAGACACCAAATGTGGAGCTGCTGGCAAAGCACATGGGCTTTTGAGATGGAGGGAATGGCCTCTGTCTCCAGCTACTGTGGACAGAAGGACAACACTAGCCCCAGTGGGAGAGGTTCTGGATCCAGATGCACAACTGGTCCCCTTGAACAGGGCGCCCTGAGAAAGAATGCTGCCTTAGCCATCTCCACACTGCTAGAGGCTGGAGAAAGAAGGGTGCCACCAAAGTCACAGGGCGCCAAGTAAATGCTACCAATGGTAAAGTTCTCAGCCAGCTACTCTCTGAATGTGGTGTCCCTGCCTTAGGTTGAGGCAATCAGGGAAGATTTTGGGTCTGGACACCGGGAAGATGCCTGGGAACGCTGGTGGGGCAGTTCCTAGGAGTCACATCCTGAAGATCCATCCCTCTGTGCCCTGCTAAGCTTGGCACTAAAAGGTTTTACAGCCAGGTATGTCCTATCCAGACCTCTCTGGCTACAACATGGGGAATACCTGAGAGATAAGTGAGAAGTGCAGGCAGGAGGCCAGTTAGGCTGGTGCAGACACCAAGGACACTGGCCTGAAGTAGAGCAGGTTCAAGTGAATGCACACAGAAAGCGACCCCTCCCCAATCCAGCCCCCAGATGGCTCTGGCTCCTTCAAGGACGTCCTCCTCAGCACACTTCCGGACTCCAGACTCAGCTCAACCCTGTCACTAGGAATTGATCTGTCAAGAACGTCAGTTGATCTGACCGCGGTTCTGCTCTGCTGAAAAGCCCTTTAAAGTTACATCAGAGCCTCAGGTCAAAACTCAAAAGTCAACAGTCTGGCCTGACACCCAAGCTCCCCGATTACCTTAAACCTCTTCAACTCAGATCTAACTCGCCCATGCTCATGGCCACTCTGCCTGGTCGGTCCCTTCTCCCTCTTCACTTAAGAGTTCCCTTCCCGGGGAGGTCTGGCCCCACCGCGCCCAGTAGGTGGCTCCTCTTGTCCAGCCCATTTTCTCCCCCTGATCACCCTGCGCTGTAGAACTTTGCTCCTGTAACAACCCTCCTCCGAGACCAGGAACTCTGGGAGAGGGAGCAGAGACGTGTGTCACTTTCTCCGCTGGAGAGGGAGCCGGGTGCACGGGAGAGCCTCTGAAACTCTCCCTCGCAGGAGCAGAAGGGAGACAGATTTGTTGGTTTCTTCCGGCAGCCTGGCTGCTGGGTAAACATGTTTGGTGCAGGAGCGCTTGGTGGCCTTGGTCGTCGCGCCCCGAGGCGACCTGCCTCTTGGAGGAAGAAGGCCCGGTACCCCGCTTCCCCCGCACCCCTCCTCCCCGCCACACACCACCAGTAGTGGAAGAGAAGCTCGCTAGAAACGAGCTCCTGCCATGCCGCTACCTGAGCAGCAGGAGAGGCCCGACAGCAGGAGGAGCGCCAGGGCGCCGAGAGATGCCAGCGCCACCATCGCCTCTTCTGTGCCGAGGTAAAAAGAGAGAGACTCCACTGAGCACGAGGGGCAGACAAGGAAGCGCGACACGTAAGAGGGCGCGGCAGCCAATCAGACGCCGGCAGGCCGGGCGGGCCCGTGACGTCGCTGGCGGCACTGACGTGTCCCCCTCGCTGGACCTGTGGCCCAGCTGGGTGCCCCCCCCCAAAGATGGCGGTAGCGGCGGCTGCGCTTTCGGCACCGGAAAAGGGCGTGGGAACCGGCAAGTCACGCGCATGCGCACTGGCAGGGCACGCCCATTCCGCGGATTCGCAACCCTCCGAACTCTCGTGAGAGCGGTGTCTGCCTGTGGGGACCTGCTGTTGCTCTCACTTTCCGTCATGGCATTGAAGGTGGCAATGGCTGCTGGCGGTCCAGCGAAGGCAGTGCTCAGGCCAGCCCTCCTCTGGCGTCCTTGGGAGGTGAGAGGGGGGAGCGAGCCGCAGGCACAGTCGCTGCAGCGCTCGCTGGGGGTGCTTGCCCCTGGGTGGGACTGGGTCTGGGGGCGGGGATAGAGCTGTGCGCCGGCGTTGATTGGCCGCCTCCGCTGTCAGTGATGTTGGTCTGGCTTCCCCTGGTTTCTGCGTTTTGTGGTGGGGGTGCTGCAGACAGGTGGGAAGAGTCATCACCTCCCTAGTGCCCTTGTGGGACCCCCTCATGAGACAGTCACGTATCTCGGCCTGCCTTGTTGCTGCCTTGGGAATCCTGTTACCTGCCAAGGTTTCTCGGGTTTCTCTTCTCGTGGACTATTTCATCACATGTCCCAGTGGAGATGGAGAAATGGGCTCGCCAGTACCCCGGACCCTCCTCAATGACGTTCTTATAGCCTCAGTTCTCCCCACCGCAAATGCTTGGAATAGGAAGGAGCTAGGGTTTGTGAGGCTGGCGGGGTGGGAGGCCCCTGGGGCTTTGCTCATGGAATCCCTGGTTTAGGATTCTGGTCCAACTCCTCTTTCTTTACACACGTAAATGAGGAAAATTTAGTGCCTGCGTGAAGCATCAGCGAGCCAGGATATTGGCCTGGAGGACAAAAGTTATGATCTCTAGGCCTGGCTACCCCACTGACCCACTGTGTGGCCTTAGGCCAGGCCCCTCCTCTATCTGGGCTTCAATTTCCTCTCTGTCTCAAAGGATCTCAAAGGATCCAGCTAACTTTGACCTTCCAGAACCCTGCGACTTTGCTGACACTCCTTGTGGACACATCCCCTGCCATGCTTTCTCCCTCTGGCCCCTGGGGAAGGCGGCCCTGTAACAGCATACCCTTTATGAAATTCTGTTTAAAAGGCCGACTCCCCCCACCTTGCTGATGACTTTCCAGATGCCCTCACAATTCTGGCAGCTAGGCTCCCACAGGGTCTTGGTGAGCTCCTTTGTGTGTGCGTGCCTGTGTCCATATTGCGGCGGGCATGGGGGGCTGTGAACCATCTGGGCAGTGCAGTGCCCTGAGACTGGTTGTCCTGGGTATGGGAACCTTTAGAAATGAACCCCAGAGTTTTGCTCCCACTAATGGGACCCTTGTGGGAAAACATGTAGCCACCATTGACACTAAATCCAACAAACACGTTGAAGAGAGAAGCCTCAGTAAGCTGTGGAGTGTGGGGGCCCTTTGGTGGGAACACATTTCACCCTGGACTCCTTTCTTTTCGTAGCGCCATTAAAGAATGAAGGCTGCGCCTAGCCCGGCGTGGCTCAGTGGTTGAGCGTCAACCAATGAACCAGGAGGTCACGGTTCGATTCCCCATCAGCAGGGCACATGCCCAGGTTGTGGGTTCGATCCCCAGTGTGGGGCGTGCAGGAGGCAGCCGGTCAATGACTCTCTCTCATCATCGATGTTTCTCTTTCTCGCTTCCTCTCTAAAATCCATAAAAATATATATATATTTTAAAAAAATGAACGAAGGTTGACAGTCCACCCCCCTACTCAAGGAATGAGCAGGAAGCCTGTGCATATATCCCATCCTGCTGCATACTAAGTTCCTTTGATTGGCAGCTTCGCTGGGCCTGGGTGTGAGGCAGATCCTCCTTAACCCTGAAGGAAGGTGCCTGCATCTGTCAGAGCAAGGTTAGGGAAGTCTCGATCCTGAGAGCCCCCTGGGTCTTTGGCTAAAGCTGAAGGAACAGCTAGCCTAGAGCCCAGGTGAGGAAGAGGTTCAACCCTGATGGCGGTGATGTGATCAAGGTCGGGGAGGGGAGTTGCACAGGAGCAGAGCCAGGCTTGGCGCATGGGCTGGCTCCCCACCACACCTGAGGTACCTGCCTAGTGGACTTCAGAGGATGGAAGCCCAGGAGGAATTACTGTCAGGAGCCGCAGGGGTCAGGCCAGCATCCCACCCATTGGACACCAGCCTGGACCACTGACCTGAGGGGCTTTTGTGGTAAAAGGGCAGGTATGCTTTTGCACAGCTCTGTGTGCCCTGCTAAGGACTGAGCAGCTCGAATACCTCCTCCTGCTCAGTCCTTCGGTAATCACATAAAGTAGGCACCTCTGTTCTGTGGGTTTTAGGCGAGGACAGGAAGCTGAGCAAGGTTAAGCTGTTTGCTGCCAAGAGTAGTGGATGTGGATTTGAACCGAGGTCTTCCTAGCCCCCAGAGCCCTCCATCCCTTCCTTCGTTTTCTGATGTGCTCATTCAGTCAGGAAATGTTTCTGTGTCCTAGCTCTGGGCTAGGCATTCTGCCGGGTCTTGAGGTGACAGTAGGGGACAGGACAGACTTGGCCTCCACTTTCAGGGGCTTAGGGGTTGGGGAAGGAGCAAGACAGCCACAACCTTCTAGAAGATTGTGCTTGGAGGGGGAAGAATTGAGGTAGGGCTTTGGGAGGCCCAGGGTGGGGGTGGATCCCAATAGCTCAGCACCCTCAGGGCATTAGAGAAGGCTTCCTGGAGGAGGAGCAACCTCAGTGTCCTTCCACAAGGTTGTGCGAGAGCCTGTAGACAAGATGAATCCAAATACTGACAAATACTAGAAGGTAAACAGAAATGCCCTGAGTGTGTCTGTGGCTACAGACCCAGGGGCCACATGGATCAGTAGGTACCTCCAGAGCATCTCGTCTTAGCAGTCACCCCTCTCTTAACCCCTGGCGTGGGTGGGTGAGTGGCACACCCTTGCTTTCAGAGCTCGTGCATGTGGGTGCCTTGTGAATACGGGCCAGGAGACAGACTCAGGTGGGGGTGGTCAGCCTCTGCTTGAGCTTTCCGGATTTCTAGTAGGAAAGCACGGCTCTTTGAGAAATGGCCCTGGTGACCCTGCTATTGCCTGGAATGCTCTGCTGCTGCCCCACAGGCAAGTGGCGGGGCATCCCCGAGTGACAAAGAGGATCTTGGCTCCGCCCCTGCCACTTTGGATTGAGGGACCCCCGGATGGGTTCCCAGGTAGGGCACAGCGGGAAGGAAAGTGTGCGGGCCTGTAGTCACCCTGCAGTGGGACCTTCCTCCAGGTCAATGTGGGGACTCCGGATTGGTCACTTCTCAGCACCTGTCCTATTTGGCTCGGTGGCTTTTGCTCTGGAGCTGTCAAGCATGCCACTGATGTGGCCAAACATGGCTCCTCTGAGTCAGAGTTGGGGACGTTTGCCATCCATATAAGCCGTGAAGCAGTTTTGCAATCCTTTATGAAAGGCTTCCAAAAGACTGGTGTCTGTTGTTCTTCTCTAAGTGGTTGAGCCCTACCTGGTCGCTCAGTGGTTAGAGCACCGGCCTGCAGACTGAAGGGTCGCAGGTTCAATTCCAGGCAAGGGCATGTACCTCGGTTGCAGGTTCAATCCCCAGCCTTGGTCAGGGTGCACGTGGAAAGCAACCAATCAATGTCTCTATCTCACATCGATGTTTCTCTCTCTGCTCTCCCCGTCCCTTCCACTCTCTAAAAAAAAAAAAAATCAATGGAAAAAATATCCTCGGATGAAAACTGGAAAAAAAAACACCCCACATACATATAAATATGGTTGAATTTTTTTTCTGTACGGTTGCTTTGGATTTCTGATTCTGGAGGGCAGTTCCCGGCAGTGCTTATCTCTGGAGGGGCTGCTGGGAGTTGTCTTTTTCTTCTGATCTCGTTCTAGATTTTCTCCTTGTTCTGCTTTCGTAATAAGGAAAAAAGATCAAATGATCATCCTGGTGGCCCTCTGTTTTGTTACATTGATTTCCTAGTTGTACCATGTTTAGGGTGCCCACTTTTCCGTGTTACAGACATTACTGAACAGTAATAACTGTCCAAAAAGGAATCAAAAACAACCTAAGAGGGGAAAGGAGACAGACTTTTTTTTTTTCAAAACTGACCATGCAGCCCTAGCTGGTTTGGTTCAGTGGATAGAGCACCAGCCTGCTGACTGGAGGGTGGTGGGTTCGATTCCCGGTCAGGGGCACTTACCTTGGTTGGAGGCTCCATCCGAGCCCTGGTCGGGGCATGTGCGGGAAGCAACCAATCAGTGTGTCTCTCTCACATCGATGTTTCTCTGTCTCTCTGTCTCTCCCTGTCCCTTCCGCTCTCTCTAAAAATCAATGGAAAAATATCCTCGGGCGAGGATGAACAACAACACAAAAAGAAAAACTGACCATGCAGCTGAAGGAGGCATAAAGGAGTAGGACCACCCTCCATGGTGCTTCAGCAGGCTGGTCCCTGGGAAATGGCTCCGGAGCCATTTGTCTGCGCATGTGCTATGTGCTCTTGGTCACCGGACAGTACACCTGCGTTGAGTTGCTCTCCCGTGCCAAATTGACTTTTTGGGCTGGACAACAACCACTAGTATCTGGTTTCTCTTTGCCAGGTTCTGGGTGCCAACGAGGCCCCCCGGAGGAGCTTCTCAGTAAGTATTTGCCTGGGTGTGTGTTCACGTACATGGTATGTATATGCTTGCACATATGTAGATTTGTGTTCGTGTGTGTGTTTGTGTAGATGTGTGCATGTGCTCCTATATGTGTTGTGCCTCTTTGCTCCCTCCTGTCCTTCCCTCTGAGGCATGGTCTCTAGAGGTCCCCCACCCTCCTCCTTCCCTCCTTCCCTCCTTACCTGTGCTGTGCTAGTGAGACAGCATCCCCAGGGAAAAACAGCCTTGTTCCTCCAACCTTGGCTAATCTGAGTCTTCTTTCTTCTATCTCCCCTCTAGCAACAAACAATTGTGAGTATTCTTATCATCTGCCTAATAGATTTGGGGCTTTTAGTTGCTTTGGGGTTGACCAAAGTCCAGGTGAGGGCAGGGACTCCTTCCCCTGCTTCCTCCTGACCCAGGAGTCCCTGCGAGCAGCCCTGTCTGGGATGGGGTGGAGTGCAGCGCTAAGGTATGTCAAGCTGGCCCCTCACGGTGGGCTGGCCCACCAGGTCAGTGCTGGTAGGAAGAAGGGAAGCTAAGGGCCTGCCTTCATCCTCCCTCTCCTTCCAGCCTCCATCTGCTAAGTATGGTGGGCGGCACACGGTGACCATGATCCCAGGGGATGGCATTGGGCCGGAGCTCATGTTACATGTCAAGTCTGTGTTCAGGTATGGAGCCCCAGGTCCTTCCCCGTGACGTGTCCCCTTAGGGAAGGTTGTGCCCCAGGCCCAGCCTGGGGGTACGCCGACAACATTGTGCCAGTGGGGCTGTAAGCCCGGAAGCCCTCCTGGCTGGGACTTTGCCCAGGCACTCAGTGCACCAGTGGCGGGAGGGCTATCAGCCCTTTCATCCTGGTGCTGGCCGTCCCACCAGGCCGGTGTGGGCTGGGGAAGGTAGCAGCAGTTCTGCTAACTGTGTTGTGGAATTCAAGCAAGTCCTCATCAGTTGTGGCCGGCGGACCCAGTCTCCTGTCAGCCAGAGCCAGGTCAGGGTGGGTTGCAGCCGGCGAGAGGCCTCTGCAGCCGGGAGTCCAGGCAGACTTCTTAGAAGAGGTGTGGAGGGGCCCCAGCCAGCCGCCCTGACCCTGTTTTGGCCCAGGCACGCGTGTGTGCCGGTGGACTTCGAAGAAGTGCACGTGAGCTCCAATGCTGACGAAGAGGACATCCACAACGCCATCATGGCCATCCGCCGAAACCGCGTGGCCCTGAAGGGTGAGCTTGGGGGCCAGGGTGGGGTGCTGTGTGTGATTTTGTCACCTCTGAGCTGATGCTTGTCCCTGTGGCCCCATAGCTCTGACTTCCGGGCTTTTCTGAATAGAGGGGACCCTTGTGCTTGGAGAGTGGACGGAAGTTTCTGGGGGGGTTGTCCGTGCCACGATTCTGATATTTTAGTGGCACTGGTTTGTGCCAGTGATGGGCTGCCTCCCACCCACTTCTTCTAAAAAATATGTTTTCGTTGATTTTGAGAGAGAGAGGGGAAGGGAGAGGGATAGAAAGAAACATCGATGAGAGAGAAACATCGTCCATCCACTGCCTCCGGCACACCCCCTACTGGGGATCACACCCGAGACCTGGGCATGCTCCCTGACCAGGTATCGAACTGGGGACCTCTTGGTTCCTGGGTTGACGCTCAATCACTGAACCACACCAGCTGGGCTGACTTCTTTCTTCTCTCTTGAGGTAACCCTCACTCTTGTGGGCAGATTTGACCCTCAGAGTCTGTCTTTACAAACCAAATGCCACAGAGATGCATTTCTAAACCTCTGCCTGCCACCTTGGCTCCAGCTGGCCCAGCTATGGATGTTACAGACACGAGCCCTAGCCCTCCTGAGTTTGCCTTGGTTTGGTCCAGATTCTTAATCCATCACTGCTTGGCGTGAGGAGTGTGTGAGCAAAGGTGAACCGGAGTAGAGGCCAAGGCCCTGGCCGTTAAATCAAGGCGCTAACATGCCAGCCACAGGGTGCCCGAGGCACTCTGGGTGAAGGCAATACAGGCAGAGCATGACTCAGAGGGGCCGGTGGGCCTTGTGGGCCCTGAGAAAGGCCTCTTCTACTTGGCACCCTCCCAACTGCCTTTTCCCAGTGGCTGCTGCCCTCCGCTGCTCTGGGTGCCCTCAGTCCAGCCACGGCCAAGCTATGGTTTTCCAGGCAGCTCCTTCCCGCCCCGGAGGTGGGGCTTTTGTGGCACCTTGATGCAGGGCCCAGCAGTAACCTTGGCCAAGGTCACCTTGCTGGCACCAGCCTGTTAGTAAGCAGGAGTGGTTACTTTCTTCCCAGCCAGATCCTGGTCTTGCCATTTTCCTCTTAGGGTCTGGAAAGACCTGGTTGGCTGCCAAGCCTGGTTCGTTTATTTACTCAGTAAAGTCTGCTATGGGCCAGGTGCTCCTCTAGGCCCGCAGAACCCATCAGCCAAGTGAACACGCACTCACTCCCCTCTGCCCTCATGGGGCTCCTGTAGGCAGTTTCGCTCTAGTTTTCTGTGAAGTCTTTCTGTTGCCGAAAGCCGTCTTCTCTGGTTGGAGCTGCCTTTGGTGTGCGTCCCCTGGGTCCGGATGGGGGATCTGGTGGCACAGCCGAGCCTGGGGGGTCTCCTCTTCAGACTGGCTATCTTGTTTCTGTCCTGCAGGCAATATTGAAACAAACCATAACCTGCCACCATCCTACAAATCCCGCAACAACATCCTTCGGTGAGGGTCAAGTACATGCGGTGTGGGCTCCCCAGTGGTAGTACGGGCAGTGCCAGGAGAGAGACGTGGTACTGGCCAGCTGCTTCTCTCTGTGTCCGCAGCACCAACCTGGACCTCTATGCTAACGTCATCCACTGTAAGAGCTTGCCAGGAGTGGTGACCCGGCACAGGGACATAGATATCCTCATTGTCCGGGAGAACACAGAAGGCGAGTACAGCAGCCTGGAGCATGAGGTGAGTGAGGCCCAGGGCGTCCCCTTGTCCTCTTGGGTCACAGGGAAGAGCCCGGTGACTGTCAACGGTAAGGAAGGCTGTGCCCAAGGAGAAGGATCCGATGGGACCTGGGTCTCTTCTCTCCGCCCCTTCTCAGAGTGTGACAGGAGTGGTGGAGAGCCTGAAGATCATCACCAAGACCAAGTCCCTGCGCATTGCTGAATACGCCTTCAAACTGGCCCATGAGACTGGGCGCAAGAAAGTGACAGCCGTGCACAAGGCCAACATCATGTATGCTCCCCGCCCCTGCCATGCCGCTGCCCATTCTGCCAATTGTCCTGAAGCAGCTGAAATGAGCAGCCTGTTCTCATGGACTCGGGGCCACCTACTAAGGGGCCATGCCCAGGGCTGTTCCCTGTTGCCTGTGTCCTCACCCCAGTGCACACTTGGGGGAGGTGGAGTAGGATTCTGCCCATTTTGCAGGAGGGGCACTGGCTAGAGGTTAGAACCCAGCCTTCCGTGGTCCTCTGCACACCCCAGTCCTTCCAGTTGACCATTGCAGTGGCCAAGCTGGTGTCCTGTGTCCCCCGCAGGAAACTGGGCGATGGTCTCTTCCTCCAGTGCTGCAAGGAGGTGGCAGCCCGCTACCCCCAGATCACCTTTGAGAATATGATTGTGGACAATACCACCATGCAGGTAATTGACCACCGGGCTCCGAGGCCGCTTGCTCTAGGCCCCCTGGGCCTTCTCATGCTCAAGCTTCTGTCTGCCCCCCTCCACGCCCTGCAGCTGGTGTCCCGGCCCCAGCAGTTCGATGTCATGGTGATGCCCAATCTCTACGGGAACATTGTCAACAACGTCTGCGCAGGGCTGGTCGGCGGCCCTGGCCTTGTGGCTGGAGCCAACTATGGCCATGTATACGCTGTGTTTGAGACGGTGAGTGGCGCCAGCGCTGCTGGCCTTTTTGAGTAATAGCTCATATACCATCCACTTCACCCATTGAGAGTGTACAATTCAGTGGTTTTTAGAATATTCACAGTTCACCACTAATTCCAGAACATCTTTGAAAATACGTTTTTTATTCATTTTCGAGAGAGAGGAAGACAGAAGGAAAGAGAGAGAAACAATGATGAGAGACACACATTGATTGGCTGCCTCCTCCATGCCCTGCACTGGTGATTGAGCCCGCAACTCTGGGCATGTGCCCTGACTGGGAATCGAACTGGGGACCTCTTGGTTCATAGGTCGATGCTCAGCCACTGAGCCACACCAGCTGGGCTAATTCCAGAGCATTTTTATCAACCCAAAAAGAAACCCCATACTTGTCAGCTGTTGCTTTCCAACCTCCCCATCCTTGCCACAGGCAACCACTGATCTGATTTCTGGCTCAGGGATTTGCCTGTTCTAGACATTTTCTATAAATGGAATCATACAATATGTGGCCTTTTATGAATGGTTTCTTTCGTTTAGCATCATATTTTCAAGTTTGATCTATGTTGTAGACTGTCAATATTTCATTCCTTTTTGTGGCTCAATAATAGTTCATTAAATAGGTAAACCACGTTTTATTGACCTATTTGTTGGTTTGCTTTTTTTAAAAAAAATTTCTTTATTGATTTCAGAGAGTAAGGGAGAATGAGAGACAGAAAGATCAATGATGAGAACCACTGACCGGCTGCCTCCCACACCCCACCCCCAACCGGGGATCAAACCCGCAATCCAGGCATGTGCCCCTGGCCGGAATCGAACCTGGGACTCTTCAGTCCGCAGGCTAACGCTCTATCTAACACTGAGCCAAACCGGCCAGGGCGATTTCCTTTTTTTCCTAAGTTGAGATAAAATTTTCATAACATAGTGGAACCATTTCGAAGTAAATAATTCAGGTCTATTAAGTACACCCACAGTGTTGTACATCACTTCTGTCTAGTTCTAGAACATTTCCGTCGCCCCAAAAGGAGACCCTAACGGGTCCCCATTAGCAAGCACTCCTCATTCCCCCGCCTGGCCCCTGGCACCCACTGGTCTGCTTTCTGCCTCTGGATTTGCCTGTCTGGATGCTTCACATGAGTGGAAGCATACTCCCTACATTCTCACATTAGCTACCCCCTTCGTCATCTTGGCTCTTCCAGGCTACAAGGAACACAGGCAAGAGTATTGCCAATAAGAATATTGCCAACCCCACGGCTACGCTGCTGGCAAGTTGCATGATGCTCGACCACCTAAAGTAAGTGGCTTCTCCGTGCCCAGCCATCAGCCTCCCAACCGGCCCCTCAGGTCCTGAGGACTGAAGCCTGCTCTCTCTTTAGGCTCCACTCCTACGCCACCTCCATCCGCAAGGCTGTCTTGGCATCCATGGACAATGAAAACGTGAGGCTCCCCTTTTCCCCTCTGCTGCCTTCCCCCGCCCCAGAACCCTTCCTCTAGTTTGGGTTGAGCTGGTGTGATGCCTGAGGGGCTAGGGGTGGTGACCTGGCACTTCCTGCTGCTCCCAAGTGGAGAGTGGTACCAGGTAGGGTAAGACTTGTGGGCCTTAGCTGGTACCACTACCTTGTCCCGCAGATGCACACCCCAGACATTGGTGGCCAGGGCACTACGTCACAAGCCATCCAGGACATCATCCGCCATATCCGCATCATCAACGGCCGGGCTGTGGAGGCCTAGGCTGTCCTCCTCCCAACGCCAGCACCCCAGCTGGCTTGTACGGCAGACCCAGAATAAACTGGCTTCTGCCTTAGCCCTCGGCCTAGTGCTTCTGTCACTCCAGGACACTGGTGCTCCAATGCACACTTTATTAAGAAAAGAAACACGCACACTTCGTACTCAGGGCCCTCTGGGAGGGTCGGGCAGAATACATTCTCAAAGGTGGGCCTGCCCCCACCATGTCTGCTCTGCCATGGGGGGTTGTGAGAGCTTGTGCCCTTGGGGCAGCTCTAGTAGGGAGGCAGGAGTTGTCTCACTTTCCCTAAAGGCACTGACAGGTGAGGGTTGGGGCAGGAGCTGGCGGGGTCTAGGGATTGAGCCAAGGGTGCTGGAGGCAGTCGGCTGCGCTGGCCCGCTTTTCGGGGATGTACTCCATCATGGGCAGCAGGAAGGCACTGAACTGTGTGGCCTGCTCCAACGGCCACTCGTACTTCTCCATGAGCACCTCATATAGGCCCCAGCGCTTGAGGTTGTGGATGTGCCGCAGCTCTCCTGGGGCGGGCACGGGACTCAGGTCAGGCTCTGCCAGCATAGCCTTTGTTCTGGGGCCTGTCTCCCCTCTTTCTGAAACCAAGGTTCCTGCCCCCTTCCCCTCCCCAGACCCAGGTAGCTTGAGCCTGTGGAGCCCCACCTCTCCGGTTGAAGAACTCCCGGGAGTAGCGGCCGGAGAGGGCGAAAGCCGGGGGGATGTCTCCCAGGAGCTCCACGATGTGGGCGATGTGGTCTGTGGATAGAGATGAGGTTGGGAGGCAGCCGCGAGGCCCCAAGGCCCCGAGGCCGAGCCCAGGCATGCCTCCCCTACCCTCATCACGACTGTAGTCTTCTCCAGAGTGGGGCTCGAACAAGTAGTCGCCGGTGGCTAGCTCAAAGGCCTGGAAGGGGGAGAGGTTGAGGCTGCTGGCCGGCAGGCTGGCCCCTGGAGGGGACAGCCCAGGCCTACCATGCACGCTGTGCTCCAGATGTCGGCTGGGGGCCCATACTCGGCACCGATCAACACCTCCAGGGCCCGGTACTGCCGCGTTTGTATGTCCTCAGTGAAGTGCTTGTGCTGGGGGCAAAGGGAGCCCTGGGTAGGAGCTGGGGCCACAGCTGGCCTGCCCCCACCAGCCTCCCACTCATCTCCCACCTCCTCTGAGGCAGGTAGCCAAGCTCAGTGGGGCTCCCTGTGAGCCTCAGGGTTCCCAAAGGTCCCAGGAGGAACTGGCCTGATGATCTGAGGCAGAGGCCAGCCCGTCCCAGCGGCTCCCACCCCTTGCCATGGGCCCAGTTCTGCCTGGGCTCTGCCCTGGGTCTGTCGTGCCAGGCAGACCATCCGATCTAGTCAAGTGTGCTGCTGGGCGAGCCCTTGCTGAACAAATGATCAAGTGCCCCACAGGCCCAAGTTGGGGCTTCCCGAAGGTGGGCCTGTCCCCCCACCCTCACGGCAGGGCACCCAGCTCTGCTCTTCAAGGCACATTCATACCACCCAGCAGGCATTGCCCAGGTCTGCGATCTTGATCTTGATCTTGTCTGCATTTTGAGGTTCCAGGGGGTTCACCAGGAGGTTCGAGGCACCAAATGGTGCTGAGGAAGGAAGAGAAGGGAGAGGCTGAGCTGGCCTGGCCCTGCCCACCTACCTGCCTACCACCCACCCCACTGGCCCTGCCCGGCTTACTGCTGGGTGACAGGAGGCCCCCAGTCTCCCGCTGATTGGATGAGCCTGAGAGGATGGAGCACGAGGCAGGAGAGAAAAGGGAGCCGGAGAAGCCTGAGGTCTGGGAGCCTGGGCTGAGGCTGCGGTTGCCACCTGGGGCCGGGGAGGAGGAAGCTGGGGAGGGGCCGGTCCTGGCCCCCCCAGGGTGGCAGCCAGAAGAAGAGGTGGAGCCGCTGCCCCCCTCTAGTCTTGAGCCAGAGTCTGGGGACATGGGCAGAGGTAGTATGAGAGCCGAAGACCTGGCGGCCATGCTTGGCAGCCCTCGGGCCCCTCCAGTGCCTTCAGCTCCTCACCCTCAGCTTGGGCCGCTGCCTCCAAGGCCTCCAGCCTCTGCAGGTCACGCAGCCGCTCCTCCAGCAGCCACTTCTGCTGTTTCCTTTTGCGCCTCATCTTCTTTTTCTTGTTTTTTGACAGCTTACCCGGCTGCCGTTAGAGCTAGGGTCACCCCAGGGTTCCTGTCCCCTGTCCCTTGACCAGCCCAGACCTCTGTCTGTGCCTCACACACACCATAGGGGACAAGACCTTCCAGCTCCCGGGCTTCTGAGAACATTAGAACATGGCAGGAACTCCCCTTGGTACCAGCCTCTTGCCATCTCTGCCTTCCCTCCTCAAAGCTCAGGGTTGAGGAGGAGCTAATGGGCCTGCCTCTGACTGCGTTCCTGCCTCCCCTGGGGGCAGCCTTGGCCCCTTCTGGCCCAAGATGTGGGGTATTTCCCCTGAGCACAGTGGCAGGCACATGACCCACCCTGCGTATCACCCTCATCCAAGCCAACGGCCTTTTGGAAATGCCACTGCAGGAATGCTGGGGACGGTGGGGAGGCTGAGGAGACAAGCTTTGAGGACTTGGGGACATGCACAGGAAAAGGGGTGCCCCAACTTACCATGACCTCTTGGGGGGCAGTGCTCACTGTGGGGTAGGAGGGGCACAGGGGTGGGGGAGAAAGGAACAGAGACTCAGGTAGGGATGAGGCCCACAGGCCCAGCCCCAGCCCCACACAGGCTCGTACCTGTGGAGCGGGATGGGGGTGGTGCCCCTGATTGCTGCCACTCCGTGGCCTCAGCAGCCAGACGCCTGATGTAGGTGTCACCCACACACAGCAGGATGTTCTCCGGCTTGATGTCTGTGTGGATGATCTTGCACTTGGTATGGAGGTAGTCCAGGCCATGCAGCACCTGGGGGGGAGCCACTCCTGAGCGCCGCCAGCCCTGCCCAGGCTGCCCAGTGCTGTTCACACGGGGCCCCGGATGCCCACCTGTCTCACAATGCTCTTCACGCAGGGCACGGGCAGGCCCTGGTAGTTGGACTTGATGATCCACTTGAGGAGCTGGTGGCCCAGGACCTCCAGCACCATGCACACATCTGGGACTGGGAGTGAAGGATAGCTGGCGGACACAGCTGGATCACAGGCCCCAAACACCCTCAGCTGGGATGGGGGAGCAATGAGGTTCAGGCAGTGAAGAGCCGGGCCTGGGTGGTCCTGGTGATCACCGCTGTCCCAGTGTCCTAGTGTCTCTAGGATGTGCCAGTTGGGATGGTACATCCTGTGGTCATCCTAGAGAGAGGGCACTCGAGCAGACACAGGCCTCTCAGACCAGCCCCCCTCCTATGCCCAGGTGTGCCACAGAGGCAGCCCCTGCTATTTGGGGATAACTCAGCCACCTGGGCACCAACCCTCCCCCACATGAAAAAGTAGTGAGGGTATTTAGAAGACAAGTGCCCCTGGAAGGCATAAACCTCCATTGTGCAGATTTGCAAACTGAGGCCCTTGTAGCTAGGAAGGCACCAGCTGGCCCCGGGCACTGCCACAGTGCTTTGCTCAGCTTACAAAGGATACGGACTCCGTTAACCCCTGAGATCCTGAAGTCATCAATGAGCTGGACAATGGTCTCCCTTTTGGGGTCACTGGGGTCACTGTCTCGGACCTGGAGCAAAAGCCAAGCAGCCACGAACGGCTCCAACCTGCCCCTCACCAGTTGCTCCCAGCAGCAGCGGCCCCTCTCCCATTCCCACTAGGCTGCTGGCCCCTCCCTCCACAGTCCTCCCATGAGGGTAGAGCCAGCTGGAGCCTGCCCCTCTGGGAGTCCCTCCCCGCCCCAGGAGCCCCGGCATGCCTTGCACCCACATTGCCAGGTCCTGGGCAGCTCACGGGGAGCTGGGAGCTGGTAGGGGAGGTGTCTCACACATTTCAGGAGCTTGATCTCATCCACAGCTGTCTCCGTGTAATGCCCTGCGCTCTTCACCACTTTCAGGGCCACAAAGCGCTTGCGCCTGCAACGCCGAGACCCACATTGGCTGCCAGCCCCAGCCAGACCCATGGGAACATCATGGTGGCCCCAACCAAGCCCAGAGGCAGGATCCCAGCTGGCCCTGGGACCCAGGGGGCAAAGGGGACACTCACTGGATGTCCCAGCAGAGCCAGACGGTAGAGAAGTGGCCCCAGCCCAACTTGCGCACCACGTGGTACCGCCCATTGAACAGATCACCAATCTTCACGGGGTAGTAGCCACCTGGGGAAAGGAGCCAATAGGGCTTTGTCGGGGTGGTAGGGGCACTACCCTGTGGCCCCCTGGCTCACGTGGGCTGGTGCCAGCACCCTCTTTCTCCTGGGTTGTCCCGCCCCCTACGGCAGCCCCTGGCCGCCTGTGCCCCAGGCCAGGCTTCACCCTTGCAGTAGTCCTTGGGGTCCTCCTGCTCCTCGTCATCCGAGCCCAGCAGCCCCTGCAGCATCTGAGGTGCGGGCACAGCGGGTGCTAGTTCAGAGCCCGAGGACTCGGGCCCACAGGAGGCCTGTGAGCTGCGAGTGGGGGCAGACGAGCAGTGAGCACATGAAGCACCACGGCCGCCTCCCCCCCTCAGGGGCCCGGGCTGAGCCCTACCTGCTGCTGCTGCTGCTGCCGCCGACACTGTCCCCGCCGCCACCGCCTGTGCTGGCGCTCATCCCGGCCTTAAGGCCTGCAGCTCTGGCGCCCAGAGCTGCTGCTCTTGTGGGGCCCTGCCTCGGCCTGCGAATTTATAGCCTCGGCTGCTGATCTCACCCACCTTTATAAATAGCCTCCCAGCTGCTCAGCTGTGGGCAAGGTATGCAGCGGGGAGGGGGCAGTGCAGAGGCCAGGGAGAGCCCGGCCCCCAGGCTGAGCCCCCCTGCTGCTGCCCCAGGGCTGGCAGAAGGGCCACCTCGGGGACAGGATGTGACCCAGCCTCCATACTGAGCAGCCCCACAGAGACCTTGGGACCAAGGGGGTTACCCATGAAGGGACATGGCGACTGGACTCCAGGCTGAGTTCTTGAATTCCAGAGCCAGCTGAGGGGAGCAGCCAGGCAAGGGCTCCGTGGAAATGGTGAGCTAGTCCTCAGGCCAAGAACAGCCCCTACTCCCCACCCCCTAACCCCACCCCCATGCCTAGCACTGTTGACCCTTTGGGGACATTCTCTGGCTTCCCACTTGGCCCTGTGGGAGCCTTCCCAGAGGCGATCCCTCATATTCCCATGGGCACTACATTCCCTGCCCACTCCCAGCGGGTCCCCACTTATCCTGTGTCTCATTGACCCCTAAGACAGGTGGGAGCCCCGTGTCCTCCTTATCCTGAATGTGGGTCACTGGGGGCCCTGGCGTGGCAAGAGTCAGGGGCATGAGCTGAAGGCAACTGGTTCCTCCCACCCGAGATGCCGGCC
>PVJC01033367.1:0-19402 GCA_004026665.1 Murina feae | reverse complement strand
GTGGACTGACAATTTTCGGGGGTTAAGGGTGTTGGGGATGCGTGAAGAGACTGGACAATAATTGTACACCTATGGATGAGGACAATGGGGGGGGCAAGGTCAGAGGTTGGGGTGGGAATTGGGAGGAGGGGAGCTATGGGGGAAAAAAGAGGAACAACTGTAATAATCTGAACAATAAAAATAAATTTAAAAAAAATATCTGCTGGGCACTGGCCTGTGCACATTTATATGCTCATCACTGTACAAAGCCTTGAGGATACATTTGTAAGCTAGACATAGAGTACCTGCCCTCATGGAGCTTACATTCCAGTGATATGAGAACATGTACCTAACTCTCAGGGTTGTTGTGACAATGTAAGGTGTCTAGAGCAAAACCTGACACATAGTATGGTTCAATACATGGTATGTATTACTATTATACAGAAAACTTAGCAAAGCAATAGTATGTTTAGGTATAGAAAACATCAATATAGATGAAGGAAGTAATCATGGCAAAGTAGGTTGAAGAGTTAAGTTGGTTCATATCCCAAATAATACAACATTCCTGGTTTTTTATTTTCATTTCAACGTGGTAGATGGTTCACTAGACTAGTACCAAGAAGGCCAGGAAGCCAAAACCATGGGGACTTGGGTACAACTCTGGGAAAGCCTTGGGATGCCCTTTGGGATTCTAATAGTACTGCTTTTTGTTGACTTGCTTGCTGGGACTAGATCTCAATCAGGAACATTTGGCAATGTCTAGAGACATTTTGGGTTGTCATGAATGGCGAGCATGGGTGAGGAGTATGTTACTAGCATCTATTGGGTAGAGGCTAGAGATACCGCTAAATGTTCTGTAATACACAGAACAACTCTTTCCATCCTCACCAAGCAGTATCAGTCCAAAATGGCAATTGTGCCCAAGATTGAGGAAGCATGAGAAGAAGAAAAGGAAGGTAAAGTTAATCTATAAAATCATTACCACGTAATCACACACAAAATGAGTGGTTTGAGAGGGAACTTGTCATAAATGTAGTAGACTCTGGAAGAACATCATCATGTCATTAATCAAAGAGGATACACTGAAGAACAAGTGTGTACTGACTTAGCTTTATCTCCAGGAACGGTCCCCCTTTCATCCCGCTATCTTCCCCAAAGGATGTAGGAGTGCCTGTTCTTCTGTGGGCCATGTTTGCCTAGGCTGGGATGCAGGCATTCTAGGAGCAGGTCAGGTCTGTTTGAAGATGTTTTGTTATGGGAAAATTAATGGGGCAAACAATGCAAAAGAAAAGAGACAAATTGTTCTTTTAGTTCCAAATAAATGCTTGTTTTCTGACACTGCCTGAATTTAAATGGTCCTCGGTTTGACTGTGAAATTAACATCTCTTTGAGGTTAATTGTGGGTGTGGGGTGCCATTCACACTACTTCCAGAGCTATTGTCTGTCTGGAATCCAGAGGGAGCTGCACCCCACGCGGTGTGCTCTGTTAACCCACACTTGCTCCTGTGTCTCACACCTTCATCCAGATCCCATCCCAGAGTCAGGCATGATACACGCTGCTAACCCACGACCCACACTTCTCTCTCTCATCCAGAAAGTAATTAGGGCAGGTCCACTGACCATGAGCCAGAGTAGTTCATCTCTGGACCCCCCTCTTCTTCCTCTTTTTAAATGGGAATTGAACAAGTTTCCTAAGATTCTTTCAACATGGCTCTGCCTTAACCAACAATTCACTTCTGCCTCATTACTTGAGGGCACAGGTTTTGTGTGAAAGATGCATAACTCATAATTACATAACCTGCAAACCTGGCCTCTTCAGTTATTACCTGGGGACCATAGGAAAATCTTTCAAACTCCTTAAGGTCATCTGGATATTTTCTTATGTTTCCTTCTATCTCTAAAATTCTGTAGTTTTATGGATCCTAGAATCAGTGGCTTCCAGTTGGAAGGGATCCTGAACTCTGTTTTGTGGGCAGTCACTCTGAAGTTATATCATAGAAGAATAGTAAACAAATGGTTTTAGTAAATTTTTGTGCAAATCATTTTTTTTCTCTTTGCAGAGTGAAAACTCTTTTTCATTATTCTTACATATTATTAGAATTATTTCCATAAATATTAAATCAATTTTTAGTGCCATCATCAATGGGTGCATTTATCAGTTTTCCCATATCCTATAAACCAGACAGCAGTAGATTTTATTATTTTTAATAGTTTGGGTTATTTTGCTATAATGGTAACTTCAGACTGTTTGGGCTATCTTCAACCATTAAGGAGCCCATCTCATGTAACCACATTCACTTTATGTACAATGTAATTTGGACATTTTGCAGCTCATAGTAAATTAAGCTTCTTGCCCTAACCAAGTGATTTTTCCCCCCACAGTAAAGATTCAAAGAAGGGATAGTGAACTACAAAGAGAATGTTATTCTAAAAGAGATTTTGGTCTCCTCAAATTAAATTAAACAAACAGCCCTGACTGGTTTGGCTCAGTGGATAAAGCGTTGGCCTGCGGACTCAAGGGTTCTGGGTTCGATTCTGATCAAGGGCATGTACCTTGCTTGCGGGCACATCCCTGGTGGGAAGTGTCCAGGAGGCAGCTGATCGATGTTTCTAATTTTCTATCCCTCTTTCTCTCTGTGAAAAAAATCAATAAAATATATTTTTTTAAAAAATTAAACAAACAAACTAAAGAGGCATTTGATGCCTTCCTTCAATTTAATATCAAGGAAGACTATCAAATCTACTTCTGTAGGTCTTTCTTAGGAGCTTAAATTCTCCCCCACAGGAAAGGAATAAGTGTAGAAGTCTTTTTAAAAAAACGAAAGGAAAACTTAATTAGTCACTGCAAGATTCTATTCACCTCTGGATATTTGTGCGTAGAGTCCTTTAATGAGTTTGGAGAACAAGGGTAAAGAAAATGCATAAGAAAATTCAAAATTGCTCACAGATAATGTTTTATTAATCTTTTCCTCCCTTCTCATCTTGCTCTTTAATACTCTTACTGCGTATTTATCTTCTAAATGTTCATTCTCAACACAAAACCGTGCCCCAAGCAAACAAAACCCTATTGTTGCAAAAATAATACGTTTGTTTCATTAAAATTAGAAAGATAAATGATAAAAAGGAGAAAATACAATCCATCCATAATTCCACATTCCAGAAATAGCTACTATTAAAGCCTTGGTTATACCTTCCAGGTATTTTTCCATGAATATATATTTAAAATAAGTTATACTCTTTAAACTATATTTTACCCCCATTTTCTTTATTTAACAACATGTTATGTATAATTCCTGGGGGGGCGGAATTTTTTCCGTAGAAATCCACTCTGATTTTGATACAAATCAGGTTGCTTCTATTGTAGTACATGAATGATGTTTTTCTACTGTTATACAGTTAGCTCCAGCTAATGCCATGTCACTTTATTTTTGTGCACATCTTTAATTACTTTTTTACAATAAATTCTTAAATGTGGCATTATTGGTCCAAGTGGGGATGCCTACTCTTAGACCCTGGACGCATACTGCTGTCTTTAAAATTCACACTGACGTTATTTTATCTCTTCAACTCCAGATGATTGACACATATGAGCCTGAGAGGGCCTTCTGTGGCCTTTCAGGTCCAGAAAGGTTTTGGAAGTGTAGGTGGTTCGGTTGATCTATAGCCCACAAACTATCACAAGAGTTTCAAAGGTGACATTTATGAAGAGTAACTTTATCACTGTGCTATTATGACTTCTTGTAAAGAAGTGGGCAAGAAGCAAAACAGAAAGGGCATTCCTTTGAGGAGAAGAAAACCAAACTTCACACAATAACAAATCCAGATTTCACCCATAACACAAACACCACCAAATGCAAGCTTAATGAAATTAAAGAAACAATTAAAATGTACATACTCTACAACCTGGAAATTCTACTTCTATATGTAGATTATTAAATTCTAAATATTAGAGAATTTGTACTTATAATATAAAACTGGAAAAATGAATTGGAATCCATCTAAATGTCATCCATCAATAGGAGAAGGGGTAATTTAATTATAGTATGTTCATACAATAGAATATTATATAGGAGATCAAATAAATACCTCTATGTAAATCATGGATAGATTTAAAAATATAATTTAAGTAAAAAAGAAAAGATAGATGCAAATGATATTTGTAGAATAACACAAAGAACAGTGCCCTGCATTAAGAAAATAAATAAATATGCACACACACACACACACACACACACATAACCATGGCCTAAAAGACACACTAAAATTATGATAGTTTTTGCCTCTATGGAGGAAAGAAAAATAAGACTGTCAAGGATGAGACTGGGGGGCAAGGGAGAAGAAAAGTCTTTTAATTTATCTGTAATGTTATTTTAATAGTAAAAACCATGCCACTATATCAACCTTAAGAGGCAATCAACTATAAAACCACTATTATTTTACGTATCACTTAGGAAGCAAATTGCCATAATATGCCATGAATTTTTACATGCACCCAATTTTAGAGATGCTGAGATGCAAAATAATAATAGTAATAATAAAATAGTAATAATAAAAAAGTGAATATATAAGGCAAAAGTGCAAAAAGTTAAGGTCTGCTAATCTGTGAAATGGTGGGGGTACACAGTTACTGGTTATTTAAATCTGTGAACTTTTAAAAACTTTTTCCCCAAAAAACCACAGCAGATATAGGGAATAGAATTTCCTTCATAATATATAACATTCAAAATGGATGTTGCTCGTGTACTAAATATGCTGCTCTAGAGCTTAGATACCTTTTAATGTGTGCTCCCCAGATGAGTTAGAATGTGGGGAAGGTGGGAAAAATATCCTCGAAGGTTTGTAACTGGAGAAGCATCTGGCTTGTGACTTACAAGTTAACATTTACTCAAGTAATGCTTGCTGATTGAAGTTCTCCCAGTTTAAAAGAACAATTTAAAAAATAAATAAAAAGAATCCTCTGTCTGTCTGATAATGCATGTGCTGGGAGTTGGATGCTGCAGACTGCAGTTTTACAGTTCATCACATCTGTGCAGAGAACTGGGAATGTTTCCTAAAAGGTTATTCCCTGGGAGAAGAAGCAAACTTAAGCCAATTCTATTCACCCTAACCTTAACCAGCAAACCGAAACCATTCTAGCTCCTTGGTTCCATACGAATTCGTTGTCGTGGATCAATGTATGGGAACTGACTTGCCTGTAATCTTTTCTTTTTGGACGTAAAGAAAGCCTTTCTCTGGAAAGTGTTCAGAAGAGGAGGGGAAAACAGGTCTAGAGTTAGCATTGCCAGATAAACTACAAACTCCCAGTTGAATTTGAATTTCAGATAAACAGTGAATGCTGCTTTAGTATAAGTCCGTCACAGTGAATTTCAGATAAACAACAAATAACTGTTTGCCAGAAACATGTGCAAATGTTACATGCGAGTATATATAGTAAAATATATTCATTGTTTATCTGAAGTTCAAATTTAACTGTTTTATTTTCTGAATATGGCAAACTTATCTGAAGCACTAATCCGATGAAAAGAAAAGGTTAAAAAAATGGGACTGGAAGCTGTATGGAGAAACAGAAAATAATAGAGAACTGGCTGAAAGTGGCTGCTAAAAAAAGAAGGGGGAAAACACACACACACACACACATTAAAAAAAACACTCAGGAGCTACCTTGAAGGGGCATGTATCTGATTTGAAACCATGTGTATATTTTTTTATTTTCTATTTGCCTAGAGGGTTCCATTCTAGCAATGGCTGTGGTCTCAGCAGCCTCAGTCAGCAGTTTGTCACTATCTAATCAATGTGTCCCCATGCTCACAGGAAACAGACTGATCTGGCAGGCTGGCTCAGGGGCCACCTTCTCCAACCTGAGTTCTGCTCCCTTCCTTTCTGCTGATAACTTACTAGAATCTTGGAGTCCTTTTATAAAACTTTGGATTTGAATACTATATACAGTGTGAACTGGAACTACCTGTACCAGCTTGAGAGGAGATGGCAAATGACCACATTAGTTAGCCCCTCCTTGGACAAGTTGGAGAACCTGAAGTACTTGCCCAAGTCAGAATCCTTTTCTGTGGCACACAACCTTACCAATAGGCCAACTCTGAGTGCTGAAAAACATTTTTTTAAAAATAGACCCCTTCCTGTTCCTCTCTTCTAAGTTATAAAAATGAAAGGAAGTGGGGTGTGGGGAGGCAGAAAGAGAGGTGTCGAGAAGACATTCCCTGGGTTTATCTGCGAGCAGCAGACTCCATTGTGTCTCGCACCTTCCTGGTGCTGCTGCTTGCTTACCCTGTTGCTTGCACTGTCGGTCTAGAGAGGTTAATATCTTCTCTTTCCTCTTTGCTTTTACTTGCAATGGTTGTTGAGGTGAGAATTTAGTTATTGGGTGTTTTTCACCTTATGTTTTGATCTCAAGGGGTTTAAAGTTACTTTCACTTCTGCCCTGCTGGGAAAAAGTATAAGCTCTCACCACGGCCAGCCGCTGGTAAGGAGGCGACAGGAGAAGGTGCCTCGACTGTGGTTCTAGTTTTCAGAGCTGTCAGGGCCAGAGCTGCTGGTGAAGTGGCAGGTTCTGACCACCAGCTTTCTTACTGACTGCGTGTAACTTCCTGCTCACTGCATGCTGTGGTGGGAGAGGCAGTCCTATCCCCAAGTTACAGAGGACTGAGGCAGAGAAAAGAGACTGCATCGTTTGGCCATCTACAGTGATAAGATATGCTAAAGTCTCTGAAAGTGTAATGAGAAGGAGGAAATACTCTTTTCTATGTATTTTGTACTCTGGAAGTTTAATCTTTCTGCAGGTTGTTTTTGAGTTTGACATGCATCTTCATCCAATAATGCTTGTAATTGTTGATCTTCAGACTTTTCAGTTGACCTAGATGTTCTTTGTCTTTCACATCGAAGTCATCACCTTTAAAGCGTTTAAATCAGCGTTCACAAGTGTCTTGAGATGGAGCATGTTCACCATAAGCTTCCCGAAGTATATGATAACTTTCAGCAGCACTTTTCTTCAAAATAGAGTAATGAATTAAAACTTCCTGTAAATGCTCTTTTTTTGGCATGAAATTTGACATTTTTAAGCATAAAAATATCTATGGTGTTAACATCTTCAGCAAATTTGACATACGAAGTTTTGAAGCTTGTTGACAATACAACAAAATAGCATACATATCAAATCACATCTATATCAACATATGTGTAGCTCCATCAACTGAAAAAATCTGCATTATTAACCAGTACACCTGGTAAAAGACAATGGAGAGCCCAGTCGGTGTGGCTCAGTGGTTGAGTGTCTATACATTTACCAAGAAGTCATCGATCTGATTCCAGTCAGGGCACATGCCTAGGTTGCGGGCTCTATTCTCAGTAGGGGGCGTGCAGGAGGCAGCTGATTGATATTGATGTTCCTCTCTCATCGATGTTTCTATCTCTTGCTCTTCCTTTTTCTCTAAAATCAATAAAAACATTAAAAAAAACACAATGGAGAAATTCTGAGGGAAAATTGTTTCCAATTTAGAATGCTATGACCACGACAAAAATTAAATTTCAGTATCGAATAGATACTTTTTAATTTAAATTTATTTTTTAAAGTATTACATATGTCTTCTTTTCCCCCATTGACTCTCCCTGGTTGCTCCCACCCCGAGCACATGCCTTCACCCCCCTACTGTCTGTGTTCATTGGTTATGCTTATGCAGAATAGAGACATTTTAGGTCCACAATTTAAAAATTGTTTAATCTCCTATGTACTTGTTTTTCAGGAAGTAATTAGGAATTAAACCAAGAGGACAGATAAAGGGGACACAACTCATAAAAGATGCAAACAGAAAATCTGA
Source organism: Murina feae (assembly GCA_004026665.1). Classification (NCBI taxonomy): domain Eukaryota; kingdom Metazoa; phylum Chordata; class Mammalia; order Chiroptera; family Vespertilionidae; genus Murina; species Murina feae. The sequence goes on along the minus strand of PVJC01033367.1, from coordinate 11,594 downwards.
GCTATGCAACTAAGACAGGTCCAAATCCAAGACCATTATCCCAGATTTAGGGCTCCTTACATTTTATATTTTATTTTTTACCAAATTTTCAAGCATGTGATTTAACAACAGTTCACAAGATGTGATAGTTATCAACTCCCTAGGGCAGTAGTTGTCAACCTTCCTAATGCCTCGACCCTTTAATATAGTTCCTCATGTTGTGGTGACCCCCAACCATAAAATTATTTTCATTGCTACTTCATAACTGTAATGTTGCTACTGTAATGAATCATAATGTAAATATCTGATATGCAGAATGTATTTAGGTGACCCCTGTAAAAGGATCGTTCAACCCCCAAAGGGGTCGAGATCCACAGGTTGAGAACCACTGCCCTAGGGCTTTTTCCCACTACTTCCCACTTCCCAGAAGCCCCACATTCATCTCTTTTTGCTATCTCTTGGCATTTGCCTTTGAATCATTAAATAACACTTATAGTCCTATTTCTTGAGTTTTCCACTTTAGTCATTTTCTAAATATTTTCTACTCTGGAAGTTAAAGATATATTTCCCTTTCATCATCACCACCGCAAAAACCACATACCTCACACTTTTTGGATGGGTCTGCACTTATTCTGAAAGTTGTTTCTTGCCTTGATTCCATCCACACTATGCTACAGCTTTGGCTTTGTTTCCTATCACTCAAGGTAGTGTTTTGTATGGTGTGGGTAAACTTACGTTTGAATCAATGAGTTTGAGGTAATGTAAAGACAAGGAATCAGTAAAAATAAAAATTTCTATAATCAAGTCAAGCACACAAATGTGTGAATAAGATTTTCATCAGGAACATAACAGAGACCATGCAGGATATAGGGCAAAACAAAGAAAGTGATAATAAGTAGATTTATCAGGACAACACATGTGAGAAATAAAAATAAGTTCAAGATCAAAGAAAACACTCAGCCTTCTTACTTAAGACACAAATTGGCAATTAGCCTAGACACCTTGCAAGTGACCACAAAGGACTATGGGGTCCAAACAGGAAGTAACAGCCTCAGAAATCTTAAAAGCCCCTGGCGTGAACTTCTGCTCTTGGATCTGCTCATGGGGACAGACCCACTTCTTTTGGAGGACTGTTCCTCTCTCCAGGCTAACTGTATGGTTCTTATAGGAACTGCATGTCCTAAACATCTTACCCTCCAGCTATATTGATGGATCCAGAGGTTGACATACAATCTAAGGCCAAGTGAATTTGAATCCTTCCCAGGGGTGCTTAAAGAGTCTTACAGAGGAAAGAGATGCCACATGCCACCTGAAAATCAGAACTTGCAAAATATATAAGAAAAGGAAGTGAATACTGAGGGACAACTAGTAGCTTCTGCCATAATCGCAGGATATTGTCATTGGAACTCTTCCCACCTCCTGTTTGATTGAGGCACTGTCAAGGAATAACTGAGACTTCTGAGAGAACTGAATGAAAAATGGAGATAAAGAACAGGCAAAACACAGGGTTTTAGAGAGAAGTAGGGGGAGGAAAACCTGTAGTGTGTAGAAACAGTGAATCTTGTTTACAAGTTTGAGTAAATGGATTAGCTGACAGCTAGCTAAGAGGTTAGAATAGGCATTTTGTATTGGAATAAGTCCATTAGAGATATCAAAGGAAACAATTTTAATCACTTATAGATTCCCCAGAAAAACTTGAGGAGCACTAAAGACAGCAGTCTCTGGGTAAGGTCTGCCTATCTTTCCCAGAAGCCTCAGCCTTGGTTATAGCAGGTCCACACAATTTTTTCACTTTAGAATTTCTCAGCACGAATGGGATTGATTTCAGATTATGCAGATTTACAAATGACATGGATTTAAAAATTCACTCCATGATATCTAGATGGTTCAAGGATGTGACAGGAGGCTAGAGAGGGAAAAGGAGGGAGGTTTTGGGAGGTGGCTGCCACTGAAGAAAACTCTGCTATGAGCTCTGCGAGGCTCTCCCCACCAGGGGTGTGTGGAAGGCAGGCCAGACTGTAACTGCTCTTCAGGTCCAATAAGGAGGCTTCCACAGAATGTTGTGAAGGGAACACGGGTTGAGAGCTTTGTGTGGAGAAAGCTGTTGTTATTCTGAGTGTCCTGCTCCACCATCTTGATATGGGGAAGAGTAGGAGGAGGGTTGCTCCAAAAGATCATGATGGAGTCTTCAAAAGAACCCCCTGAGGAGCCTTAAATTAGGAGATAGATAGGATTAGTGCTTGATTTACACTTGAAAAAGATTAAAGCGGCCTATGGACTGGGGTCTGACTCCCTTTTAGAAAACCTAGAATGAGAAGGGTGACCCAACAGTTTGGTGGCAGCTGGGTTAGATGGGTCTCCATTCTTTTGAAACAAGGAGTGTGGGCTGTGAAGTCACATGAAGTCTTCATGAAATTAACTTGGGTGTGTATATATATATATATATATATATATATATATATATATATATATATTAGGGGCCCGGTGCACAAAAATTTGTGCACTTTGGTGATCCCTCAGCCCAGCCTGTGCCCTCTTGCAGTCTGGGACCCCTCGGAGGATGTCCACCTGCTGGCATGCCTGGCCAGCCTGGGTGAGGGGCTGAGGGCCGTTTTCAAGCTGCCCACAGCTCCCATTGACCCAACATCCCAGCAAGGCTGGCTAGAATCAGGTTTCGGGGATTTATTTATCTTCTATAATTGAAACTTTGTTGCCTTGAGCAGAGGCCATAGCCGGCCTAGGCAGACAGTTTCCTCCATTGCTGGTGCAACAGAAGCCTCCTATTTGCTCTAGCTCTGTGGCTGGCAGCCGCCATCTTGGCTGGGTTAATTTGCATATAGTCACTCTGATTGGCTGGTGGGTGTGGCTTGGCTGGTGGGCATGGCTTAGGTGTAACGAACTGAGGGTCAATTTGCATATTACTCTTGTATTAGATCATATATATATATATATATATATATTTGATTTTTTACAGAGAGGAAGGGAGAGGGATAGAGAGTTAGAAACATTGATGAGAGAGAAACATCGATCAGCTACCTCCTACACACCTCCTACTGGGGATGTGCCCGCAACCAAGGTACATGCCCTTGACCAGAATCAAACCTGGGACCTTTCAGTCCACAGGCTGATGCTCTATCCACTGAGCCAAACCGGTTAGGGCTAACTTGGGCTTTTTGAAAGGCTTCCTTAATGGCAAAGACAACTCACAGTAAAAGGCTGGAGATATGTGTCACTAGTGCCCGAGCCTGCTAACACAGAAGGCAGGTCACATCCCTCCATGCTCAAAACCCTGCAAGTAAAAGCAAAATTATTACAATAGCCTAGAAAGGTTCTCCTACTCTTGCTTTTCCTGGAAACACTCCACGTGGCGTATTATTTACCCAGAAGGTACAAAGGAGCAAAGCTTGCTCCTTTATCGCCTTTATGTATTGTCTTGGGTTGGGTTCCTCAGAAGCAGGGCCTACACAAGGAGTTTTGTGCAATAATTTATTGAGGGAGAGCTCTCAGGAGAGACCTGTAAGAAGCAAGAGAAGAAGACCAAGGCAGGGGAATCACCTAAACAAAGATGTGATTTCAACAGAGGTTCAGCTTCCTTTGCTTGATCCCAAGAGGAACTCTGGAATATAAATGCACTATAAAATGGTACCACCTTGATGCAAGGGGCCAGGCTACATACCACTCTGTCAGTCAGGCCCTGGTTGCAGGCTTCCTCTGCATGAAGTGTGTAAACTTCCAGACATCTCCTGGCAAAATGTCTCCTCTCAGCTAAGGACAAGTTTCGGAAAAATGATTCAGCTAGGCCTACAGAGGTGCCCTATGGGTACCGTCCTCATTCTCTAACAGTCACTTTTCTTTCTCCACTTCCCACTGTTTTTAGCCATTCCACGTGTCGGCTCAATCACTCCTAGCCACCCCTATCCAAACTCCTTTCTGCAAAGTAATCAGATCTTTTTAGAAGGTGAATCTGAACATGTCAGTCCCAGTCCTTTTGGGATAAATAACAAAACCTTTATTCTGATCTGACCCTTTGCATTTCTTCAGTCTCATCTTCCACCACTTTTGTTCTTGCCCTATAAGTTCCAGACTCATTAGCCAACTTTCAATTCCTTCAAATACTGAAGATCCGCCTTGTTCCAAAGTTTTCACACAAGCTCTTCCCTGTGCTGCTAACACTCAGTCTCCCTTGCCTGGCTACTTCACTCATCCTTCAGCTCTTGGCTCAAACATCCTATCCTCAGAGTATCCTTCCCTAACCCCTCAGACAAGTCAGGTAGCCCTGTCAAGTGAACCCTGTACTTCGCTATGGGGTACTTATCACAGCAATTAATTATACTTTTAATTATAGGTTTATTTAAAATGTGTTATTTCCCCTACTGTGTTTGCCCCTCATTGCAATCCAAACACCTAACACACAGTGGACACACAATAAGACCATCATATAAATGAATAAAGGTGTATAATTAGAATGTGTCCAAGCATCTCACCTCCCTCTCCTGCTCTGTGCACCCTGGGTAGGATGCATATCACCACCCAAGCCAAATCTACCCACCTTGATCAACTTCTTCCTTATCCTTTTAAAATGTGCTCGTGAGAAAAACTATAGTAAATTATAATGGAACTCACCATCAATAATGTGTGCAGTAGCTTAGATCTACCAGCAATTTATTTAATAATAAAATATGCCTAAGGTAAGCTTTAGTCAGAGGGATATAGCTATTTTAGCAGAATTTCAGAGGTTCAAAGGCCAGCCCCTCATTATGACATTCTGCTTTATTCTAGTCTTATGCTTTTTTATCTGCTGTGCCCATCATCAGAAAGTTACATATGATACTCCTCCCATTCTCACCTATCCTATTGCACTAACATGGAATTCCTTCTAGAAACACCAAAGCCACCTTTCCATATAGCTTAAGTGTTTCCTTCTCAATAGTTCATGACCGTTCACTATAACTAGTGACATAGCTTTCATCCTTTTTCTGGATGGCTTTGATTAGAATAGAGTAACAGTGTTTGAACCAGAGGCTTCTGCAAGCCCATCCCATGTGGTAACAGACAATCTCCTGGAAGGTCCTGCGGGATCAGCTACAGGCAGAGGCATCAGAAGACAAACCAGCCCTGGGTTCAGTAGGCAGTGAGATAACAAAATGTGATGATTGCTTTGTGAAGCTCAACGGAATCGAAGGTCTTCTCCTAGCTGTGGGATATAGACACCGGAGTGATTCCAGAACCCAAGCTTGGGAGCAGACAGACCTGGGGCGAATTCCTGGCACTGTGCCTGTGAACTTGGGCAAATGACACCTGTCTGTGCCTCAGACTCATCATCCATAAAATGAGAACAATGATGCCTACCTCGTGTACTAAAACACAAATCAAGGATCCTGGGACAAAGAGGAAGGTCAAATATATAGTAGCTTGAAAACAGTGGAATTATCACATTTTACGGCTCTGAGGACATGGAATCCCAAGATTGAGAAGGAATCTTTTGCCTTCATTCTGCCAAGTGCCTACAATAATATACCCACCTGCCATGAAAGAGAGAAGTTTTAGATTCTGCTTCACTGTTAGTTGAGTATCTCTACACAGGTTGCCTTATTAGTTTGTGCATGGATTGGCTCCTCCACCTACCTTTCCCCCACTAAGATGTATATAATACTGATGAGTAAGACAGTTTCAAAAAGCCAAATTCCCCTTATTATTTCATCTAATTGCTGTTAGGATAATTTTTCTAGGTAAGTTCATCTGTCATCCCTTTATGTTTCCTTACTGTCTGCGTTTAAAAGGCTATAATTATCTCAGTCTCATTTATTCATTTAGAGCAGTTCTTCTCAATCTGGGTGATTTTGCCTACAAGGGACATTTGACGATGTTTGTAGACATTTTTATTGTCACAATGAGGAAGGAGTACTTCTGGCATCTGATGGATAGAGACCAGCATGGTGCTTAGTATCTTATCATGCACAGGAGAGCCCCCCACAGCAAAGAATTATCTGGCCCTATAGGTCATTAGCGCCAAGGTTGAGATATCCTGATTTAGAGTAAAGTTGTTCATCTTGTCAGAATCAAGAAAAACTTCACTTGAGTTTGGTAGCTCAAGAGCCTCAATTCTAAGACAAGCACCTCCCACTAAACTTCTTTGATTCCCTCTCTCCTCTCTAGCACTGACAAATAGCTGCTTCAAAATAGTAACATGCAAAGTCTATCTTAAACACATAGAGTCAAGAAATTCAGAGTTAAAGTTTAAAAATTCGAGGCTGGCACTCTGCTGTTAAAAAAAGACAAAGCCTGAAGGTGCCAGGGTGTGAGTTGAAGACAGAGTGTCAAGCCTAACTTTCTACTCCAACCCTGCTACTTTTGGCTTTTGTGGGCTTGGGTCAGACTCTCTCTGCTATCCTGGGGGTGGCTGTTCTGTGGTTTCCTTCTGACTTCTATAGAACTTAGAGAAACAAACATTGGCAATATTCAGAGCAGCGCTCATGAGATAGAAGCATGAGCTATTTAAGGTTGGGGATCTAAATTTGTAAATAGTATATCTTTGATAAAGTCACTAAGATGTGGCACTTTATGTTCTAGGTTTTTCACACTTAAAACTCACTATTGTTCTTATCACTTACCTGTTCAGTAAATCAGTTACCTACTAATTTTGTAAGATGCAGAAGATAAGATGACATAGCCAAAAAGCATGGTATTAAGAAACAGAACGAAAATAGATTTCAGCCCCACTTCTGTTTATATTTGGAACAAGTTACATGACTTTTCTGAGTCTCACCTTCCCCTTTTATAAAATAGAGATCATGATCTCTGCTTCATGGATGTACATTGTGTGTACAATATCAATCAGATTAACCATTTACCAAAAACCAAGGTCTGTCTCTACAGTTATGGAGTCAAATTATACACATGAGAAAAGGTAAACTAAAAAATTCGAGGTGGCACGCCCTGCCCGGATAGCTCGGTTGGTTGGAGCATTATCCCATACATCAAAAGAGTGCAGATTAGATTCCTGCTCAGGGCACATACCTAGGTTGCAAGTTCGATCTCCAGTTGGGGCACAGATGGGAGGCCACTGTTCACTATTTCTCTCTCACATCAGTGTTTCTCTCTGTGTGTCTCTCTCCCTTCCTCTCTCTCTAAAATCAATAAACACAATCCTCAGGTGATGATTAAAAATATATAGAGGTAACAAATGACATGGTGCCTGCCTTGAGACTCAAGAGGATTACAAAGAGATTACCTATAATTATTCAGCTCAGTGCCAATAACTGCTAGTTATATGTATATTTGTATGAAGGCGGAAAGAAGGACCAGTATCTACCAAAGGCAGGAAAGCCTGAGGAGTTTTCAGAGACCATTAGATTATCATAATTCCCTGGACTATAGCATGTTCACAATACAGTAGTGAAATGGGAAGCTAGAATAGTGGTTGGTCTGTACTAGTCAGATATCACCATGATAATGAAACTTGTAGTAAATCACCCAAAAATCAATGGTACACATCAACAATTATTTATGCTCGTTGTCGTGGGTCTACAGGTCAGCAGAGGTTTGGCTGATCTAGACTGGGCTTGGCTGGATAGTTCTGACTCTGCTGTGTCACTGGATACAAATCTATGGGTGGAGCTCAGGTCTTCGTGGATGTTCACTCTGGGACCAAGGCAAAAAGTATACCAGGAATCCAGGATATAGTCTTCTAATGGCAGATCCAGAGCATAAGAGCCAAGCCAAACCACGAAAACTATATGTAAGACCTTTGCTCCTGCAACATCTACTCATATTCCATTGCCAAAGCAAGTCACATGAGGTAGGAAAGTATCCTCCAGCTTCAGTTGGAGGACATAGCAAAGTTATAAGACAAATGTATGAATAAATGCTACTATTATAAGGAAATGAAGAATTGGAACCAATAATTGAATCTAGCACTAGGTCCATGAAGGCAAATTTTAAATATACAAGTAATAAGCTGTTTAAAAAATTGGTTGTGATAGGAAATGTAAGGAGGAATGTGTTCAGAGCTATAGCTGGCAGCAAATATATGGGATAAATCATGGAAAGGATACCAGAGACAATAAGAAAACACTTTTGTAGCCTGGGAGGAAGGACATGATGAGCTGCATTTTAGAGGAGGTTTTGGAAAAGGACATGAGAAGGATTGGGAACATGTCATTTAAATGATTTAACAATTGGCTGCTGAGTGGGGATAGTGGCGAAAGAAAAGGAGTAATCAAAGGTAAATTTGGAATTAGAGAGTTTAATCCTTATAGTCTAGGACCATGGTAAAATAAGTCATGCTCAGCAGCGTGGCTCATTGGTTGAACGTCAACTTATGAACTTAGAGGTCATAGGGCACATGTCTGGGTTGCGGGCTCAATCTCCAGTAGGGGACATGCAGGAGGGGGAGCAATGAATGATTCTCTCTCATCAGTGGTGTTTCTATCTCTTCCTCTCCCTTCCTCTCTGAAATCAATAAAAATATTTTTTAAATAAGTCATAATAATAGCATATATATTTTACTAAGCACATATTGTTTACCAGACACAGTGCTAAGAATTTTATAGATGTTGTTTTATTTAATCTTTCACAATAGCCCAGTGAAATAGGTACAGTTTTTACCTCCATTTTTTAAAAAGAGGTAACTGAGGTTAAGTCAGCTGCTCAAGATCACATAACTAGAAAATGGTAGAATCAGGAGAGTCTGCTGGTCATCTCCAGAATATACACTGTTACCATTCATCCGTTCCTTATTTCTTACCCTGCTACGTAACTGAAATGTTCATATTTTATATCATATTTAGTTACATTGCAAGCTACTTCTCTGTGACTCTTCAAATTATCTGAGTGGCAAGTGTAATTCTGTCTAATGCTATGGATTTTTAGGCTTAAAAAATGTAAGGCAATGGAGTGGGCAGTCATTAACTGATGTTCTGGTCAACCAAAATGGTCATGACAGGCATAAGAGTCACATCTACAGTTATTTTGTGGGAAAGCCTTTTATTAATCACTCTGGTTTGGTGGTTGTACTTCTTACTCCCTTCTAGCCGAACCACTTCCCAAGCACAAATGAAAAACAAAGAGATTGCCAGTAGAAATAAATTGCACTCACTTTAAAAAGTCCCTCTAAGTATTCTCAACACTAACCAGCCTTTCCTTGATTGTGCAGTTGCTACCTGCCCCTGTTTCTCATTCTGGAAACTGGAAAGAAGACTCTAATTTAATGAGAATGTAAAGAGCATTTACAACTTGATTATTACCGAAAGGTTACTACTATCCTCTTCATATTCCCACTTCAAATTCTCAGGGATGAAGCCTTCACACATTGAAAGGCTCTCTCATCTTATAGCTAAATTATCAGCACCACAGTGGTTTCAACTTCTTCCATTTCTTCCCCAATTTTTTTAGCCACTCTTTAAATCACATATGACCTCTAATGACTTTCTGCATGGAGCAATAAAAATAGAAAAGTGAAAAAAGTGTCTAAAATATCTCCTTTACTCTACAAAATACTTCTTTTCAATCAAGAGTGTGATCATTGCCCTGACTGGTTTGGCTCAGTGGGTAGGGCGTCAGCCTGCGGACTGAAGGGTCCCAGGTTCCATTCCAGTCAAGGGCATGTACCTTGGTTGCAGGCACATCCCCAGTAGGGGGTGTGCAGGAGGCAGCTGATCAATGTTTCTCTGTCATCGATGTTTCTAACTCTCTATCCCTCTCTCTCTGTAAAAAATTAATAAAATATATATTTTTTAAAAAGAGTGAGGTCATTATTCTCTTTTAGAAAAGCCTCTTTGAGTGATTGAGATGCAAAGAAAGCATTTTGTTTTTTAATACTAAAGGGGAAAAGACAGAGTTCTGGGAGAATGCTAATGCTAGACACAATGCTGGAGGTGGATTCTACCAGTTGACTTGAAAAAAATTAAATGGCAGATCTTCCTGACTGCTACAGCAAGGAAGAAAAGGCCATTTTTCTTTTTCTTCCCAAGTATCTGTAAACTTCTCATTTTTGTCTTCTTTGATGAAGGCACAAGCCTGTAGCTATATTGAGGAAGTCAGCAGATACCTGGGGTCAGTCTCTGCCAGAAGGTTAGCACCTGCCAGGTAGCACAGCAGGTAACACTTCTGACATCCACACACCTCAATTATTTTCAAAGCAAGTTTTTGTTTTTGTTTTTGTTTTTCTAATACACTGCCAATTTAAAAGGTGTCAAATCTGACAACCTTCTTGCTCTTTTTAAAAGAAGGCTGAGCTTGGGAGGTAAACAAAAGGAGATTCACCTGTGGTTCTTAGAGATGCTTTCATTTTTTATTCTTTTTTTCCCCATATATTTTTATCAGAGAGGAAGGGAGAGGGAGAGAGAGATGGAAACATCAATGATGAGAGAGAATCATTGATCAGCTGCCTACTGAACACTCCCTACTGGGGATCAAGCCCGCAACCTGGGCATGTTCCCTTGACTGGAATCAAACCCAGGACCCTTCAGTCTGCAGGTTGATGCTCTTACCACTGAGCCATATCAGCTAGGGTGAGATTATTTCATTTTTGTACCAAAGAAGTCAATGAACTATTCAATTACAAATGGAAGCAATATTGGTTCAGGGTTCACCATGAATGTCTTAGAAAGAGAACCCAAGACAATATGTGAAGCATGTGAAAGAAAAAAATTGATGAGTTAAATTTTTTTAATGACAGTAAATGTGTAAGTGTAGCCATAACTGTAAGGATGACCTATGTACTGAGTGTGCAAAGAGTTTTAAGAAACAAGCTGCTCTAGAGATGCATGCACAGGGAGTCAGAGGAATTTAGGCAAGGGATAACTTCCTTATCCCTCAGTCTCCTTCTCTGTCAAGTATGGGTAGTAATAACTTCCCTGTCAATTTCTTAGGGTTATTTAAAATTTGAAAGAGCTTTGAAAATTATGTAGTGCATTAACACAAAGTGTTACTATTCAAATTGTGACAATTTTGAAATTGCTTAGCCTACTGTTATAGTTAATCTAAATTTATAAAACTTAACTTGAACTCTTTTGTTGTGAAAAGCTGTTATAATATGAAGAGATCAGGTACGTTCAGGCCTGGTATGACTTTAGACCCATGAGGCAGCTGTGGTAGAAAGAGCAATGATCTTAAAATTAGAGGAGTTGGGTTTAAGTACTAGAGCCTTCCATTTTTAGCTGTGTCACTCTTGGAAATACTTCCATTTCCTCTGAGGTTCAGTTTGGTCCTGTCAAGTGTAATGCATGCTCTGTCAACCTTGTCAATTCTGAGTGAGAGGCATGTGTGGGGAAGTCTTTGAAAAGGACCGAGGTCCACCTGAGTGTAAAAATCTTTCATTGTTATCTTTTTTTTTTAATTTATCTTTATTCAGATTATTACAGTTGTTCCTCTTTTTTCCCCCATAGCTCCCCTCCTCCCAATTCCCACCCCAACTTCTGTCCTTGCCCCCCCATTGTCCTCATCCATAGGTGCACAATTATTGTCCAGTCTCTTCACGCATCTCCAACACCCTTAACCCCCGAAAATTGTCAGTCCACTCCCTCTCTATGCCTCTGATTCCATTCCATTCACCAGATTATTCTGTTCATCAGATTTTCTATTCACTCGATTCTTAGATTCACTCGTTGATATAT
>PVJC01033366.1:0-19395 GCA_004026665.1 Murina feae | reverse complement strand
CGGTGTGCCTGGGGGCAGGCCCCCGGCAGGTAGACACACACAGGAGGACTGCTCCGAGCCTCAGATGCAGCTGGGGGCAGGTCCCCAGTGGCCACACACACACACACACACACACACACACACACACAAAAGGCGCCTGGCAGACTGGGGCCATCATAGGACATCCACTGAGGGGTCCCAGACTGTGAGAGGGCACAGGTTGGGCTGAGGGACTCCCTCCACCCCGAGTGCACAAATTTTTGTGCACCGGGCCCCTAATAATTACATAATGGAATATTATTCATTCTTAAAAAGCAAAGACATCCTGCCATTTGCAACAACATGGGATAACCTAGAGGACACTGTGCTAAGTGAAATAAGCCAGACACAGAAAGAAAAAGCTGCATGATCACACTTACCTGTGGAATATATAAGTCATTTCCTACCTAATTAAAAAATTATATGAAGGGGCTTAACTGCTACTGATTAACTAATGAAACATTCCTCTCTCATATTATTGGATTTATAAACTGAAAATACTATTCACATCATAGTGATCAAAATAAATTTGCTATGGCAATACCACACTAGTCCTTTACAGTTTACTTCTTCCTTTTTGCCATTTGTGTTTTTATTTATTTATTTATTTTAAAAAATATATTTTATTGATTTTTTACAGAGAGGAAGGGAGAGGGATAGAGAGTTAGAAACATCGATGAGAGAGAAACATCTATCAGCTGCCTCCTGCAGGCTCCCCACTGGGGATGTGCCCTCAACCAAGGTACATGCCCTTGACCGGAATTGAACCTGGGACCCTTCAGTCCGCAAACTGACGCTCTATCCACTGAACCACACAGGTCAGGGCTAAATTGACTTGAGAGAGAGAGAGAGACATGGATGTGAAAGAGAAACATCTATCCATTGCTTCCTATATATGCCCAGACCGGGGATCGAACCCACAATCTGGGTATGTGCCCTGACCTAGAATTGAATCTAGAACTTTTCAGTGTATAGGGTGATGCTCCAGCCAACTGAGCTACACCAGCCAGAACTCCTTTTTGCCATTTGTAAATTTCTGGCTTCAATTATCTATTATTTTCCACTTCTCTGGTACATATGAATATCAGGAGACAATTGTAGCCCTTTTAATACATATTTAATACGTAAATTTCATAGATATTTATAGCAAAGAAAAGCACCATGGGATACTTAATAACCTTTTGCAAGAGCCATTAAATTATAAAAATAATACCATATGCAGTAAAGCGTTTTATTTAAAAAAAATATTTTTATTGATTTCAGAGAGGAAGGGAGAAGGAGAGAGAGACAGAATGATGAGAGAGAATCATTGATAGGCTGCCTCCTGCATGCCTCCTACTGTGGACTGAGCCTACAACCTGGGCATGTGCCCTTCACCGGAACTGAACCCAGGACACCTCAGCCTGCAGGGCAATTGTCTATCCACTGAGCAAAACCAGCCAGGGCTACAGTAGAGAGTTTTAGATTTCACAGGAATTATTAACATTTATGGATAAACTCTAAATTTCCTTTTTTTCCTATTATAGTATCTTTCAGTTACAGGCCCATCATTTTCCAGATGTAACTTAGTTATTAAGTTAAAGGTCAACCTGAATTTCCATAATTCTTTCTGCTATGCATCCACCCTGCCAGAGCTGTTAATGGGCAGTGAAATGCCTAAAATATGTTAAGGAAAGAGAGAAGTGGAAGAAGAGAACCCACAAAGTGAGTGAGCAAATAGATTGGAAATACAGGGTGGGGTAAAAGAAGGTTTACAGTTGTGAGAATGTGAAACAGAGTTTATTCTTGGATTATTATTTATTAATTATTGTATTACTTTCTATCTGCACAACTGTCAACCTACTTCTCCCCCAACTTGTATTTAGGGGTTGGCTATAGTGTTATGTATTATTTTCTATGAGTAATAGGTGGATTTTAGAAATACTTAAAACCTGGACAGGCACTATACATAAAAATGCATAATTCAGGAGTAAAGTTCATTTCAATGAAAGCTGCTTCAGGATTTTGTTTTGTTTTTTAAATAAAAAGAGAACTTCTGTTTCCCCAAGACCTATCGTTGAGTTAAGGCAGAGGTAAAGATTCTGGACTGTTGGATGCAATGAGGCATCAGGAGTCACGATCTCTTCCAGGTGGGCAGCCAACAAAGCTACTGGAACAGATCAGCAGTCAGGCCCTCCTGTCACTTGGGGAACTCAGAACCAATTGAACAGGACATCAACCAGAGAAAGCAATTCCCTTCTAACGAAACAGAACTGCACTTGTCTGGGATGATGTAGAAAATGGATGGCACAGATCATTCCAATTTGTGATCCGGTAGAGAGTAGGACTTCTGCTTCTCTCTGTCTGAACTCTGAGGCATCTTTGCCATAACTGAAAGTACTGTGATGGATAGTGCCGACTCTTGGAGTTCATGAAAAATGCTTTTCCTCTGGCCAAACATACAAGTAAAATTCATTTTTCATATTCAGAATCCAGGTTCTATAAATTTTATATTAGATGTGCTCAGCTCACCCTAAGGACCTCACAGCGCACAGTCGAATGCTTTTGGAAGTCCACACAGGAAGGGTAGGAACCCACTGGGGCTAATTTATTCTTCCGCTACAGCGTGAAGCCAGAGTGAGGCCTGAAGTAGGCACACCCCAGCTTGCCCCGGATGCTGTGATGTGGCAAGTTGGGGCTCTGTTAAGGGCTGAATTGTATTCCTTCAAAATGCAGAGGTTGCATCCTAGTCCCCAGTACCTCAGAATGCCAACCTACATGGAGATAGGATATGTAAAGAGATAACTAGGTTAAAATGAGGGTATTTGCATGATCCCTAATTCGATAGGACTGGTGTCCACATAGAAGGAGGAAATCTGGACATAGAGGGGAGATAAAGTGAAGACATGGAGAAGGTGGCCATCTATAAGCCAAGGTGATTTCAGACTTCTAGCCTGCAGAAGGGGAAAATAAATTTCTTTTGTTTAAGCCATCTAGTCTGTGGTACTTTGTTATGGCAGCCATAAAGCCTAATAGGGCAGCTCTATTTGTTATAGGAACTCTTAAACCTCATTAGACAATCTCTGTCTACATTCAAGAATGCTGATCTCCCACTATTACATCTGGTGTTCTTTCCACTTGGGGGGAAATCAACGCAAGGAGAGGGGTTTGGTGGTAATACAGGTGAACAAAATAAATAAATAAAATATAACTATGATTGCACCACTTGGAGGTAACTTCATACATTGCCAATCTTTCCAGACTTTACTATAAATACTTAAATTTACACACACACACACACACACACACACAAGCAAAATAGAATCATTTACTTTTTGTGATCATCTTTCTATGTCAATAATTTTGAATTTGTAGCATCACTTCTAATATCTGATATCATTTCATTGCATCAACTATACCTAGAAGTGGAATTGGTGGGTGGGGTGTGTCCAAGCTAGGCATATGTAAAGGCTTTTGATATATATTGCCAAATTGCCTTCCAGAAATGAGACATTCATTTATATTCAGAAAGCCTATTTTCGAGAGCAACATAAAACCCTGTAACTGGTAACTCTTGACTCAGCTGTTCGTGGGCTTTCAGCCAAATGTCTAGGGAGTTGAGTATGGAAACCAGGAGACATTGAAAATCTGTGTTGCCAGGACCTCAGCACACTCCCTGATGGAGGATGGTCCAGGGCTGGTGGAGGGACATTTCCTACCTTAGCAAAGTGACAGGTGGCAGGAAGCCTGGTAGGATCAGCACCCTGTAGCTGGGATGGGAACTGCAAGCCCAGCCAGGAGGGGCCACATCGGGTCAGCTGCTAGGCTTCTCCTGGGAGGGCATGGCATCCATGGGATTGTGGAGAATGAAGTGGGAAGAGGGACTCACGTTGCTCACTTGAGAGGGGATGTCCCTGAGGATCTCTGAATGGGCTGGGAGGGACCCATGGGCTGAAGTTTGAGGGAGCCTGAGGTCACTGAGATGATGACCCCCAGTTGTTAATTTTGTCCCTCAGGCTTTTGGGGTCTGGGAAAAATACAGGTTATGCTAGGGAATGAGACCAGAGGACTGACAGCCCTCACAGTTTTCACGCATTAATGGAAGATGCCATTTGATTTTGATTCCTTGCCCAATATAAAGGATCCCAGGGGGCACACTTCAAAGGAAAGCCAAGCTAATCTTAAATGAAAAAGAAAATGTTTTATTTCATAAACACAAAAATTATGTGGCACTTGATAAAATGTGCTGGCAAGTAAATGTCTGACATGTAGTATGATAAATAAAATAGGTTAATTCCTCTTGGGAGGACTTGAATTCCACTTATAATTAGATAGGAACTTTCAACGGGATATTTGTAAAGAAGATAAGCGGTGGCCTCTGACTTAGTGGCGAACGGAGCATAGCAGACAGGAGAACAGCACCTTCACTGTTGTCCCGAAAGGGGCTGCTACCCTCTCAGTGGGTTTCAAGACCGTCACAGAGTCTGCTTTGGGGGCTGGGTCTCTGCTTGTCAGACATAACCTACACATCAAAAGGACAGTCTCGTTGATCTTGATACAGACCTCTAATAAATGATAATGTCTAATAAATGATAATGTGTTGTAGGTATGAGTGCAGGATTACAACATTTTGTTGGATTTCTTTGAAATTGAGTTCTAGCTGCCAACGTTGCTTCCCAAAGTAAACGTAGGTTTCCGTACATTTGCCTGAGGCAAGGAATAAATTTCCAGTAAAACAAACGAGTGATTCTTTCCCGGAGGTTGTTTCCTTCTATCTGCAAGTGGTACTGAGGAGAATGAATTACTTCATAATCTCACTCACCGTGCCGATCAGATTAAAAACGGTTATGGAAAAGCAGCGCTTACCGTCTACCACGGGTTTGGGCTGAGAACTTTTGAGGCGCAGCGAGGGCCGGAAGCGGGTTCGGTCGTTGAAGCTCCAGCTCTTCTGCACTTTGGTGGGGCTGCCCTCGGCTGTGATGTCGGTGCTCGGGGACCTCCTGTCACCTATCGAGGCTTGTCTGCTCTTAATACTCTGGCCTCTTGGGCTAGCCATGCGCACCCGCTCCTTAAAACTTAGCTTCTGACTGTGGACAACAGAGGCACGATTATTCCATTTCAAGCAGTTTCTTCCATGCCACTTGGGTAAATAATTTGGTGAAATGGCATATGGTCATATACTTCAGTAAATAAAACGTTTTCAGCAAGTAGGAACATAGAAATATATTTTCCTCCTATTGAAAATTTGAGCTTTGTTTAAGCTGTTTGCATTCATTTGATGTTAAGCTCATGCTACAGGTATACACACCCTTTCTGGATTCATCATAGAAAGAGCTGAGATCAGGTGCAGTAGTTGGTATACAATTACACTGGAAATAGCCAAGAACTGGTTTGGTCATCGCTTTTAAAACAGATTTTAGTTTTAACCTCAACTTTAGAGATTAAAAAAAAAGTTACTTTTTTAATTTAGGAGCATCTCTTTTTGTAATTTCTAAACATTTCTACAGGAAAACAGGGAGACAGTTACATATACATATATATCTACATCCTGCATGCATTTTATATTCCAGGCAAGATTACGATACCCATAAACTCATGCAATCTCATAGCAGTTGGTAGCACTGCATACATAATATTAAACACACCAACACAGCAACGCACTTCTTTGAGGCTGACACTCATTCTTGTGACATGAAACAACACAAGGTACAACAGCCCCAACACATAATGAATGTGATGACTGATGAACGAAATGAGACGTCATGTTCACTAACACGATTTCCTGCTCTTAAACAGGTTTATTGATTTGCTGTGGCAGCTACTGGTAAATTATATTTGTTCAGGTATTCAGTTCTTAGATGCCAGCTAGGATCGAATGTTGCGGGAAACGTTAAGCAACAACGGAAACGTTAGCAACAACGATAAAATCCAAAGTACTCCCCAACTGGCATGGCTCAGTGGTTGAGTGTTGACCTACAAACCAGAAGGTCATGGTTTCATTCCTGGTCAGGGCATATGCCCAGGGTGCCAGTGGAGGGCATGCAGAAGGCAGCCAATCAAGGATTCTCTCTCATCATTGATGTTTCTGTCTCTCCCTCTCCCCTCCTCTCTGAAATCAATAACATTATTTAAACAAATCCAAGTGCATCTTCCTGATCAAGAGTTGTGGGGTGATGTGGTGGGAAGGGCAGATTGAAATCCAAGAGGATTTCTGAAGTCCTCACCTCTCATATGGAGACAACAGTAATAGCCCGGCTAAGGGAGTCTATGGGAGTCAAATGAACTGCAAGAAGCTTTGTGTACCTATTTTGTTTGTATTCTTGTTTCATTTAGAAACTGCTGTGTTATTTATTAGAAAGTGACCGTCATCAGGTAAGAGGTCCAGGACTTTCGAGGGCCTGCAGACATGAAGGGCGTTGGATTGGAGGGGAGTCGTTGAAGCAGCTATGCGGAGCTGCCGAGACCTGCAGCATTTGTGGGGCGTGAAGTAGTGTTCTCATGGAAAGGGATTATTTGAGACGAAGTGGAGGCCTGGTCTTTTCCACTTACCGCAACGTCCACTGTCCCCAACTGCAGCATGCCAACAGCAAATGTGTTTAGTGGATATGTGTTTTGCAGCTAACAAGAAACAGTAACATTTATCTTTCCATGCCTAGTTGCTTAACAAATGATATTCTAAAAAGACACCACGTTTTATGTGTGTTTACATGAAAACAAATCAAATAATGAACTATGGTGATCAGGAAGTCCTGGGAACGATAACAATTGACCATGCAACTGACAGCTCCCCTCAGAAACGCAGGCGTAGCGGAATCCAGCACGCCTAGCTGAAGGCACATGCAAAGAACAGGCTGGGCAGTTCTGTGATGGGGTCAGGTGGGTTCAAGGGTCCTTTAAAACAATCCCATCCGTCATCGGCTTTTTCTGAACGTGACAAGTGTGTAATTAAATGGTAAATTACAGTAAGTAACAGCAACAACAACATCATAAAACTGCATCTTTTTATTCCCAGGCTAGGTTCCACAAGTCCTCTACAGCCTTCAAATTATTTCAACAAATCCTTCAAAGGATAGCGCCCAAAATGTCTACTCTTCTCAAGCTTTTCTTTTTTTAAATAAAAATTTCAAATCTCTTTTCAGTGTTAGCACATCTGTTCCATCATTGAAATTTCTGAGGATCTGGTTCAGGAACATATGCTTACCTCTGCACCTTGATTTAGACTGATGAGTGGTTTAAGTGGACATGGCTATCATTACAAGTGTTCTCACTATACTTGATCTAATCGATTACCTTTTCTGGAACAAACTGATCCTAATTACTACAGAAGGTTGCATTTTAGTTAATATAAAATTATTTTTTCAAACTTTCAAGATACATCTCTTTCCTAGGTCAGTTAAATGAACAGGAAACTGATAAATATGTCACAAAAACATTTGATATAGAATCTAACTTTTCTTTTAAAAATATCTCAATTACTAAAAAAAGTGAAAAATACCCCAAATAAGTATCAAACCCACTGTGGCTCATTTACAATAGCAAAATATTTAAAAACAATTGTTTCCACGAAAATATTTTTAAAAATTGCTCCTTTGAAATATTTTGATATTATCTCTAAGAATAAATGGAAAGTGAAAATAATATTATTCTCCAAATCTTAATAGCATTTAAAAGCACTGAAAGTTGATATAAATGAGTTCGAGGTACCATTTCCCCTTCTGTCCTTCTAAATTACACGAATATTTGCCAATGTGTACTACTTAAAACATTCTCAAGAACTTTTTAAAAGTGAACTCAACATATTAGAAACATATTAAACACACTAAATTAGAAAAAAATGTAATATGCAATATTTTCCCTCTCTCTTTTGACATAATTGTATAAAAGTTATGAATAAGACCCTAATCCAGACTTTTAAACCAGGCAACATTTGTTTTATTAATTTTCCTACTTCATTTCCTTGTTGGAAATCAACAGAGCATCTTCATTAGATGGCTATTAAACTGATTAGGTAGCTATTATTGAAAACACACATTGATTAAAAAATATAGGCTCTTCACTAGCCCATTGAAGTTTTCATTATTTCCCTGTTGTGTGTGTGTGCGCGTGCGTGTGCGTGTGTGTTGATCAATAAACATGATTTTGCATAAAGGGAGATTGATGTAACTTTGTTTTTTGGAAGCATGCCAAGGATTATCCTCAGGGCAACAACAAAGAGGCCACTCTTTGGAGAAAGTAACCAAAGGGTCGCTGTGGCCATTGACTGCAGGACCTGAGTATGCAGCCTCACATTCCCAGCTAAGGACTGTACCCAGGGGAGCCTGTACAACTGCTCTGCAAGGGAATTCTTCCTTCTCTAGGAACCAGATGTACAAGTTACTCAAACGGCCTAGCATGCAGTCTGCTAGAGGGTATTTCCTGCCAGAGAATGGTGTGGCATCACTGTAAACCCACAGTAATCCTCTTGAACTTAGAATGCTGTAGTTATTGTTATATTTAATTAGGGTTTTAGCCCTTCATAAGATAAGCATTCTACAAATGCTTGCCTCAGGCACAATATGGCAAGTGAGCCATAACAATCCGGTGCTTGCAGCAGCTCAGCAGTTGTTCCACCACAAGGAGGCGCCAAGGGGATGACTGCCAGTACTGTGCGGGACCCTGCCAATAGGACAAATGTGTCCCAAGAGTAGAGAGTAACAAAGCAGGCAACAGGCAAAAAGGAAAATTACAAGCGGGTTGAAAACCCCATTCGAGAAGTCCTTAGAAAGAGTGAGTCTCAGAACAGGGCTCAAGTCGGGTGGCGCTGTAACCTGGTCATGCACCTGAGGTTAGCTGGCATTCTCAAGTCTCATGTCAATAGCTGGGATGCTGGGTACCTCTGCTTCCGTGTGGTGTACATTCTGAAGAGCTTCTGCTTATTACTACAGAACTGACTAGGAGTGAGGGAAATAGAGTAGCACATTATTAAGCATTTTACCACCAGGAAAGTGCTGAGGGATTTTATTTTCCATTTTGAAAAATAAAGTCATGTGTTTATATTGCTTTTTCAGATATAATAATACAGCATATTTAAGCAGTAAGTACTATGCAGTTTAATTGTGCTGCTCAAAACATATTTAGTGCTCTTAATGGTTAGAATGAAATAATTAGTTTTGATATAGGCATTAGAAATGATAATCTATGTTAGCATCTGATACATATGAAAATAAGAATATAAATATTTTAGGAAACAGCAACCCTTATAATTAATAGCAGTGCAACATCGTATAAATAATTGAGGAACAAGATATTTCAGAACTAAAAATATTTACACTAAGTTGGTAACATTAATTGCTTTGAAATAAAAAAAATAAGTTCTGGATTTGTATGAAACACCTGCAGTTATAGTTAATATAGGTAACCAAGTGTCAGGTAGAATACCTGTTCAAAATGACAGAAGAAAGGATTCTAGGTTGCTAGTTTGTTAGAAAAAAGTTTTTTATTTTAAAATGAAATGGGTTTTTCCCCTCTATAAATAAATGTGAACAGAAGAGATCGCTTTGAAAAAAAATTGAAACAAGCTAACATTTTGCCAATAAGGGCACAAGTTGACTATCCTGGGAAAAAAGCCTAGTCTTACTGCATTTAACAACACGTGTAGACCATTCATTGCAGACAGAAGAAAGGAGGTGTAAATAATGGAAAATAAATGCAGAAGAAACATAACAGCCTTTGCATCAGTGTTCTAGAGTTCCTTCCTAAGAGCCACACATTTCCTCCATGCCTAATAAAGCCAGCCATGGAGGAGCCATTTGGACAAGGCACTCAGCAGATTGCAACACAGTCTTGTAATGTAATAAAATAATATCATTTATGCTTTAACTTTTAAGATGATGCATCTTTATAACAGTCTCACAACTACCTGTTAAAGCAACTCTAGGTAGTCTACTAAGAAGTCTGTCAGAGTTCTGTTAATTTCTTAGAAACTGCGAGCAAGGCAGCTGAAATCCGAAGCACATGTTCAACAATGGTGGAGAAGGAGACAGGGTAAACAGAGGCACACAGCTTTATAGATGATCCCCAAAGCTCTGACGGTATGATTTATTCTTGTAGGAAGAAGTAAAAGCCTGCTTGTAGCAGCGTGATGGCTAATTCACCAACAACTTGATGGCTAACTGACCTTGTCAAGGAGGAAGTGACGAGGACATAAAACCTCAAGGCGAGAATAATGGTTTAATATGGCTCGATAGGTTTACAGGCCAATTCTATTCTCTGAAAGTGATAATTTATACCCAAACAAAGAAAAACTGCTCAGTTTAAAAAGTGAGTTGGAAGAATTACTTAATGGAATGATTAATCAGAATAAAATTAATAAGCACATTCACTACCACATATGAGAGTAGAACTCTTTTAGTGTGAAGACAGAGGAAAACAAATAATTAACTAATGTTAAAGAAGTTGTATTTATGGTCTCAGTAGAGGAAGAACAGAGCAGGCTCAGTTGAGACTAACAGTAATCTGTACTTGACCCTCTACCAAAGAGAGTCAAAGAAATATTATTTTTACTGTTGTCCACTTGAGCTCTTCTTGAGACTGTATTTTTAAAGAAAATTTTGGATCTGTCAAACAATGCTAAGCCGTGTCAGAAGTGGATGTCTTTCTTAGTGGCCTCAGTCATTGTAGATGAATTTTTTTTTAACATACCCTGGCCTCAGTGTGGAAAGACAAAATATCTTTAACAAGAATAGTCCAGAGCAGGGAACCTAGTTCACTGAGTGTGATCCTTAATTCATTCTGCAGAGAGGAAAACCTCCCTGTGTATAGGACAGCCCTGTCTACAATGTGGCCTTCTCTTCCGAAGGGAGTGGGTACTAGGCACCAAGAGAGGGCTTCTGCCTGTGGTACTGAACTCATCTACACTTGGGTTATTCCCAGTTCTTAACACAGTGAAACACCAGGAGGAAGAATTTAGGGGCTCACAGGCTCTGAGATACCTGGCGAGTTGGCTAAAGGGTATCTATTTTGCTTATCTGAGTCACCATCAATAACCCAATAGCCCCAATCTGTCAAGTGCTCTCCATGTGGGCTGTATTCATCATTCCAATTAAAACTGGGCCAACCATTAATCAACAATATTCTGGACCCAGATCTGCTCTCTGCTGAGGGAGAATTCTCATTATAAATGCATTTTCCTTTGTGCATATTTTGGTTGAGAAAGGACCAATTTGTTATTTCCTGAGATGGCACTGTTGCCATTGTTATTAAACAGTCTTTCTACATTTATTATGCGATGTTATAAATCTCATTGCCAAGGTGAAAGTTAAGGTGATAGTAAAATGAGAGCTTTACCTTCTTCCCTTCAGATTATTGAAATGTTTTTCATTTTTTCTCTTTTTTATGTTTTTCCTTCCCCCCATGTTTGTTGCTGTTTTCTCTTTTTGCAGAAACTACTTGAGATCAGAGACATTTTATTACACTATCCAAGAATTATCGACTAAGCACATTCTCTGTCAGAGCTTTACACAGGGTGATGTGATATATGTTTGGCAGAATCCCTAAGTGTCTAACAGTAAGTAAGGCACGCGTGCTAAACAGTAACACGTGCACGACGTGTTTCAAGGTGGTTTTGCCAAATGTCCAATGACCACAGAGAGAAGCAAGAACTCCCTGTGTGTGATTTTCTAAGTCAATAACTTAGCTCAGTTGTTCTGTATGTATTCAAATCCTCAACTGAGTTACCTTTGATAATCTCAGTCACAAGTATGCAGAAAAATTTTAATGTTTCAGGTACATATGAGTATCATGAAATTGAAAAAGCGTTGTTGGTAGATTTTTGACAGTTGGCCACGAAGTTCATTTTTTGACTGAAGGGCTGAAGCTCAATAGTTACTTAAAAAAACACACAATTCTGAGTAATTTAATGGAATAAGTGTGCTGAAATTTTCATATAAGTTTGTTTCTCCAGCCTAGGGTGCCATCACAATGAGGTTGTTTGATAGTTCCCTTTTAACCCTGTCTCTGCTTTCTGCCTTGCTAACATTTGGAACAAGAGCAATATTATCTTGTGAGCCCAAGGTGACCCCTCACTTAGGACTGCCACAGAGGTTGCAAACTCCCCCTTTAGGTGCCAACAGCTCTGTTTTGGAGGATGAAACCAAGACAGGTGACCTTACTCTCAGGTGGCTATCAGGTTTGTGCCAAAGATGGTATCTGACCTTAGCATTTGGAGACAAATCACTCTTGGAGATAATTTGTAAATGGCTAACTGCTGAGACAAGGAACGCTTCTAAAATACCACCAAAGATACTAAACAGCTTACAATGTTTAATTTTGTGTAACCTTTTTTCAAGTAAAGTTGTCACAACAGAAGGATGGTGAAGTCTGCTCTAACTCTAAGTCTGCTCCTACCAAATAAGAGAAGGGTCTTTAGTGGCCTCCCCTATGTAGACATACCTGCCGCATCTATTGCCATCATAAATGAACCCATCTGTGGGTTTGGTTTGTGAGTCTTGTTGATGTAATGCAGAAATAGGTGACCCAGAACCTCATCACCCCAAGTGAACTTTCAACACTAGTTTTAGTGCTGTAAACAGTTCAGTAAGTATATTATGAGTAATGCCGTTCGAATAATGAAGCTAAAGGAACAATTCCTGGACCCACACTGACCCCACCTGGGGAGCTAACTCTGGACAGGAGACCTCATTTCGGAAGCAAGTGGCAATAATGGAAAAAAAGACTTGTGTCCCTTCTTCCCTCCCAGGCACCTGGGATTCTCCTGCTGGTCCTGCCTCTGCCACTTCTCACGCCATCACCTGGCTGTGTCCCCAGGGCTTTGCTCCTGGACCCAGCGGTACTCACGAATACTGATTAAAATGATGCCCTTCACGTCCTATTCCCTTGAGGGCTAAATTTCTGCTGTTTACTCCGATGAAGCATTCCTTTCTAAGGCATAAAACAATGACCCTCAATCCCTTGGTTACGTTTCTGGGAGAGTTATCTTCTTTTTAAAGGATGGGGCGGGGCGGCTCTTTCAAATCAGGTCACCTAAGTAAACCTCCGCACTCAGTGAGCTGGAGATGCCACACAGAGACTGTTCTCACCTCCTGTACACAAGTGTTCTTTTTGCCAAAAAATAAAAAGACCCCATGAAACAACTAACCAAGCCCAATGTCTCACTCTAAAAGAAGGGTCCTGATGAAGGCAGTGTATCTTATACTGCTTCTTGGGGTTTAAATACTTGGGTGAGACTTCTGTCTGGGAAAATGGTAGCAAGGAATAACCAAAGACTATAATGATGATTTCCTCCCCGAATGTTGCACGCTCTGCAGATTGTGAAAAGCAGTGAGTGGGTTAGGGAAAGGCACTTATGCTCCCAAGGGGAGGGGGGAATCAATAAGACAGCAACCTCTGCAGGCAATCCTGGGAAAGGCCACTTTTAATCACTTTGTATTTGTAGATCGATTTTACTCACATGAGACACATTTAAAACATCTGTTAGGCACAGATTTATAAACAAACACGTAGCAGAAAAGATCACAAACCTGCTTGATGCTTCCCCTTGTTCTTTCCTTCAGGTGCGTGCAGACAGAAGAGAAATGATGATAAACTGGTGAATACATTTACAGCACTTGATAATGGCCCAAATGGGGGTTGGGGACATAAGTACCTTAAGTAATTCTTTTCAAGCAAGATCCATGGAAGCCATTTTAAAAATAATAAATGTACCTAGCTTTCTAACATATATTCTTTTTGGCACAGACCAGAGGCAGCATAGCATCTACTTAGCAAAAACAATACTGCCTGCATGTAATGAAAAACCATGTTCACTGCCACAGCCAGCGTTACCCGTGGCTAAGGAAAAGTGGTTCTGATCTGAGCAACCTTAGCAGAGACTCTTAGAACAGTGCTGGTGACACTGTAGCTGTAGTCCCTGAGCTTTAGACTGACTTTTGGGTTCTTAATCTGGATTCATGAATGTGTGACTTGTACCTTAGTCACTGGCTGAGGCAGATGCTGTTTTCATGTTGTATAAAGTATGAATTCCCTTGGAGCCTAGTAGGCACATAGGAAATCTGTTAGAACTGTTCCAGCCTAGGGTTGGGTGGTGTTCTTAATTACCGAATGTAGCAAACCCCGATCTATAACATGGCACAAATGATCTGTTGTCCTTGGGTGGACATCTCACTTTCTTGTGGGTCTTGATTTTCTTATGAATAAATTGAAGGCTTTGGATTAGATAATATCTAAAGTCTGACTCCTTAAGATACCACTGGGCATCCGTGCACTGGATAATTCCCTATAGCTTCATAAAATATGTGACTCATTCCCTAAAATAGCATGTTTACCTATATTTCACCCTGTGCATAGCCTTCATTCCCTTCGAGAAGAAAATCAAGAAAAATATGTTCCCTTTATGAATCCTTTTGTTATTAAAACAAAAATTTAAAGTAGCAATTGTGGAAACCTTAAAGGAAATGTAAGAGACAAGCCAGATCAGAGAGGAGGGTAAGAAATTGCTGGTGTGCCCTTGGCAGGTTTGAGTGGGTGTGGCACACCCCTCACCCCACCCTTCTCCCCCCCCACCCCCTACAGTTCTCACTCCTCTCTCCTATATTACTCCTTAGAAGAGGTGGTGGAGTCAAAGCATCCCATTGTATCTCTAAACTGTGGGGAACAAGAGCACGGTTGGTGTTTTTTAATGATGATGATGAAGACGAGGAAGATGATGATAATGCTACTGGTAATATGACCAGTTTGCTGAACACCTATTTAAAACTGCAGCCCCTAATGCTTCTTAAATTCCATCCCTATTCTACTTTTCTCTTTAGCACTCACCACCCTTTGATCTATTAAATATTTTACTTATTTATTTTTATTGTCTCTTCCCAGCAACCCTTGAATATACTGTACTCCCCAAGGTCCGAGATTCTAACCTGTTTGTTTTTGCTTTTCTCTTTCACTGCTGCATCCCTAGTGCCTGGAACAGTGCACATAATAGGTACTCAATGAATCCTTGTTGAATAAATGTGTGCATGAATGAATGATCTCTCCCTTGGGAAGTTTTTAAGCCATAACTATTATGGGGAAATACATTGTGTAAATAGAAAGAAGTTTTGATTTGTTTCTTACTACATATCACTTTGTGCTCATAAGACACTTGGTTTTATAAATGTAAAAATATCCCTCGAAGTTACTGTAAATTATTTACCTCACAAACCCACACACTTGATTAAAGCAGGTTTGCTTTCTAAAACAGAGATTCTGAAGTTAGCTTCAGGGAGTTTATGACTACATTAAAATTGTAGGCAAAGTTTTAATTTTTTATGCAGTAAACATGTTTCTTGGGAAAAAGTCCATAATTACCATCCCATTCTCAGCAATTTAACAAAGAAAAATAACAAAACCAAAGGTTAAGAACTACTACAGTTTAGAACAATGAGGCACAGCTGGTGGGAGAGATGCTAGGACACCCAGGACCCCATGGTGTCATTCCGGACAAATCCCTCTTATTCAGTAAATGGGGCTGAGTCTCTGGGGTGAGTGAGGGAGTGCAGGGAAGGAGAGTGAGAGATGGTTGATTGTCACAATGGAACAGGATAAATGCAGGTGTTCGAATAAATTCTCCTCTACCCTGTCCCTACTTAAAACAGGAAAAATATCAAAGGCGAAGAGAGAAATTATGTGAGTAAAATAAGTTTATGCATTGGAAGAGTTTGCCTCATCATTAAAGTTTTCCAGGCTTCAGAATGAGTTTTCTTTCAAAAGCTGTGGAAGGGGAAAGCCAATCAATCACATGTGGTGACAGACCACACTCTTTGGTCACTAAGCACCATCTTTTAGTTTCTCTGCTAGCCTTTCTCTTACTCATTTATGAAGAAAAGAAATACAGTATTTATGTAATTCCCAGTTTTGATTCATACTCTCAAGGAATAGACAGCACAAGAGTTATATTCCTTTTGTCTTCCCTACTACAACTTTGAAAGAGACCATTACTCCATAAAGGGCATTTAACTACATTTTAAGATCTAAATGAGGAGGATTCTCATCCACACATTCACTCAACAGCATCCATGCTTCTGTCTTTGCTAAGGTTCCATCCCCTCTAAAATCCTGGCGTCCTATGACTATCTCTGTCACTGGTGCTGGCAGAGTTCTGATACCAACTTTTAGGAGACATGCCCCATGACAGCTTAGAAGTGATCTTGCCCAGTTCTTGTCCTTCACTTTGTGGATGGGAATACTGAAGCCCAGGGCAGGACAGGGAAGCCATATAGCAGATCCCGTCAGTTATTGATGGATCTGCCGCCCTCTACAGTGTGTATTCTGCTGCATCACAAATGTCCTTTGGAGACTTCAGTTCCAGGAAACACCCCATGAAGGCTTCCCCAGCCCATTTCTCTCTCACATCAGTAAGAAAGAAGTTCCCGAGTCATAGTAATTAGATGCCTTGAATGCTATGAAGCCATTAGGATGAAGGTTTCATTGAATTATAAAGGGAAATGGCTGATGCTCTAAAATACTAGCTCAGATAAGCAATTTGATAATGTTTGAACAACCTGAGGAACTGACTGCTGTAACCAAGCTGGGTGACTCACAGAAAGCCTTTCCCTTGACTTATGTACTTTGGTTGTTTCAATGAAGAGATCTTTAATTAGATGGTGATTATGATTTAATATGTGTTCTGCCAGTGGAGCTGGAGTCCAGGATTCCAAGACTAAAGATTGTTTTTGAAAATTAAATTTCACTGTGGTAACCATCAAGGCTGTTCATAACTTTTCTGGTTCTCCTCTCTTTCCAGGCACGTGGTAGGACTGCACTCCGTCCTCTTGGAATTTAGGCATGGCCAGGTAACTTGCTTTGGCCAATGAAATGTGAATGTAAGTAATATTATTTTAAAATTTTGAATGCTAATTCTAAATTTTAATTTGTTTGGTTCCATTGTTTCATTGTAAACCGTAATCCTATTAGGATTCCAATTCTTCTCTTATTTTGCTATTAATATTAGTTTGATCTGCAGGTAAAACCTGGAGAGCCAAGGGGATCTAAATGAGAAATGACTTTGAGGAACTTTAATGTGCAAAGATATATTGGTTTCATAGCACTCCCAGTTTGGGATCAGGTGATGGATGGAGTTTAAACAACCATTATCTTTCAAAAATAGTGGTGCTTACCTCTAGAATTCTGGTGGGTTTTACGAAATGAGATATTAGGAAATAATATCATGAAATAGTAGAAATAAATCTCTATAAAGTTGAAATTCTTTTAATCTTTGGATGGTAAGGAATGATAGTGGGTCAACTGAGTTTTTTGCCTGAAAAGGTTTGAAAGAGAAGCAGAGAATAACATAAGCCCCAAATTGACATTCTCTCTGTGCTAGTGTGTGTGTGTGTGTGTGTGTGTGTGTGTGTGTGTGTGTGGTTTGTTTTGCAAATTTGAAGAGACTCAACTACAGCACCAGCTGTCACACTGATACCTACTTGGTGGGGCTGCAGGTGTGCAGGGCCTTCAAATGCGGCTTCCAGGTTGCAATGGAAACAGATTTTTCATCAGCTGCATAACTACGCCAAACACACTGCATGCAATATACGTGGGGACATAAAAAAGAAAAAGAAAAGAGAGAAGAAGATAGAATGAAATAAAGGGCTACTATTAAGTTAATACACATGAAGAATCTTTAGCCCTGAAAAATACCCAAAGGGGTGACGACTTGTTTGACATTTCAGCTGGCTATTAAACATATTGTGCCACATCAGTAGAATTGCTTTTCAAAACAACTCACACCAAAGAACAAACATACTAAGAAGTCTAACATGAAGTAATTTTTGAATTAGTTAGGGAAAACTATAACATTATCTGAGGTAAACTACCTGAGCGTGAACATGCATTGCAGGACAAAACTGCACATCTTTAGTCACTACTTGATAAGATGGAGGCAAATGACTACTAGAAATTCACAATGCAACTAGTAAACTAGGTAGTAAATTAATGACCACCAGAGTATGTTAATGATTTAGTGAAATTTTATGAAGTTGAACTGTGCAACACTTATAATAATGCTGAAAATGAAGACAGTGCTAAACAAGATGGAGAAAGATGTAGTCTCTAGGAATATAACTGGAAGGCACTTAAGGATTTAATGTCATGGTCTAAGAATACACTTGCAGCTCCTTGATAAAAACATAACTCTGTCTACTTCATATAATTCAGGGGTGGGGAACCTTTTTTCTGCCAACGGCCATTTGGATATCAATAACATTGTTTGCAGTCCATACAAAATTATCAACTTAAAAGTTAGCCTGCGGGGAACCAAGATGGTGGCATAAGGCATACACCTGAATGCAGAGCCTCCCACAACCACATTAAAAAATACAACTATAAAGTTAAACAGCCACCCTCAAGAACCAAGGGAGTGGAAACTTTACAACTAGAAGGCAAGAGAAGGAGTGAATTGAGACTGAGTAGAAATTCCTGGCACCAAAACAGAGTGGTACGGACTTGTGCGAAACGGTGGTGACGCGGGCAAATGGTGGTGGCAGCTACACCTGGGTCCGTGACTTGGAAGGGATTTACAAGCTCCAGGGTTGCACTGAATGCATTGTGGGCAGTCTGGCATCAGGGTGAAAGAGGACAGTGGCGTTCTAGCAGAGCTGTTCGCAGTGATCACTAATGCGGAGCTCTGAGACTCGAGGACTCAGGGGCGTGCAGACGCCAGGGCGTGGAGATGCCAAAACTAGGAAAAGCCGCAGAGCCGGCTGAGGGGCAGCCATCACGGGTTGCTCCATCCCAGTGATTCTGAGACCCCGCCCTACCTCATTTACAACCCCACCTAAGCTGTGTACCTGTCTGCCTGCAGCCTAACCTAACAGACTGCAGCTGGAACAGAACTCCAAAAACTCCAAACCCCAAACAATGAGGAGAAAGGCCTGAAGGTCATTTCCTTTCAGTGACACCAACAGCAATCAAGACTTAACTACAACAAGAATGTCTACCCAGCCCTCAAAGGCATACACCAAGAGTGCCCACCCCAGGTGATTGGGGAGGCTGAATCACTGGGCCCTATAGGACACCTAGCACAGAAATCCACTCTATCAACACAGGGAAACAGCCAAAATGCGGAGACAAAGAAACAGCATAAATGACAGAAATGGAGGAAAGCAAACTACTGGAGATAGAGTTCAAAACCACAGTTATAAAGCTACTCAAGAATCTTCTATGAACCTCTGAGGAACTAAGTGAGACCTTCAAGGATCTTAATGAGAATACCAAAAAAAAAAAAAAAAAAAAAAAAAAAAAAAAAAAAAAAAAAAAAAAAAAAAAAAAAAAAAAAAAAAAAAAAAAAAAAAAAAAAAAAAAAAAAAAAAAAAAAAAAAAAAAAAAAAAAAAAAAAAAAAAAAAAAAAAAAAAAAAAAAAAAAAAAAAAAA
>PVJC01033365.1:0-19399 GCA_004026665.1 Murina feae | reverse complement strand
CTCTTTGCTGGGTGAACAGAGGGGAATATGAGACTCACCTCTGTTATTGACCGATAAGGCAGTTTCTGTGAGGTCACACCTGGGGAAGTCACTGACACCTGAGCACTCCCTGCCCTCACCTCAAATGGCGGTGGCTCTGCTCCACCCCACCTATCCCTGAACACCCACACTCTGGAACGTTCCACAGCTATTCCCACGTTTTTTTCAGGCCAGGAATAACTACCATCCTGATCAAACTCCAAAAGCTTGGCTCTCAAAGGCTCACGACAGTTCACAAGCCATGAGGAAGACACAAAGATGGGAAGAGCCTCTTCAAGCAGATGCTGAGGGGCGGAGAGGGGCCGTCCTGCTGGAGAGAGAGGTGCCTCGGTTCCCCCTGCTGGCACAGCAGAGAGTTCCAGCTCAGACCCGCTTTGCTTGGGGGCCCACCAGTCGAAGCACACGCAGAGTTTCTCTCCCCAGCTGCGTGACTCAGTGCCACCCAGTAAACATCTGTGGCTCATCACTCCCCCGCAGCCACCCATTCTCCCTTTTCTGCCTTTCGGTTGCAAGGCTCGATGCAGCATTATTCAAGTTCACAGTGCTGGTCAAAGGGGGCCAGTGTATTCCTGGTCCTCCCCTCCAGCTGAGAAATTCGCCACCAGAGAGGGAGTGGCTCCTGGGAATTCTCTGGACCTCATCTAGCACCCAGCAGTGTGCCCTGCAAAAGGAGACCTTCAGCGAACGCTGACCTATCCATGCCAACCGGAGCCACGCACACGTCACAGAGGACGCAAGATCTCCAGGGACGGAACTCACGGAGGAGAACGTGGTCAGTGGCATTCCGTGGCATTCCAGAGCCAAAGGGTAACCACTGACAACCTCCTGAATTTCCAGAGAGAAACAAAGAGGGAAAGAACAATAGGTGCCTGGAGCATTGGGGTGGGGAGTGGGGGTGGTTGGGGGGGGTGGCGGGGGGTGGTGGGAGGGCTGGCAAGATATTTGCAACATCAGAGCACATGACCCCTTTTCCCAGGCCACAGAGCTCCCGGGGAGCCAGACCGGGTCCAAAAACAGAAGGGTCATTACTGGATTGCAAAACCCAAGGAAGATTTTTCAAGTCACTACAGTCAAGGGTGGGAGGGCGGGAATATCTGGCACACAGTCACCCACCCTCACCAACGATTCTGATCCCGGAGAAGTCACAGCAACTACTGTTCCCCAGCCCCCTGCGTGGGGTCCCCGTGTGTCACTTAGATTTCCCCTACCCATGGGAGAGCAGAGCTCGGTAAGACCACGCAGGACCAGAATTCTCACCCTGTACAAAGACAGTCTACCCCGGCTGAGAATTCCCTTCCAGGCCTGAGCATCTCACTTCTCCTCTGGCTCCATCTTCCAGCTGAACCAGGCAGGGAGGGGAGGGGGCCTCCACAGCCGGCCTCACCCACCCTGGCAGCTCCACGTCCCTGCATGCCACCTGCCCCCCAACACGTCGCTCTAGCCATAAGGAATCTGTCTTTGAATATGCTACTTCCTCTGGCTCCATGCCCAGCCTCGTGCTTGCTTATGGGTCCATTTTTATTTATCCTTGAAGACTGGGCAGAGATTTCATTTCTCTGAAGCCTCTGCCATGTTCCCCTAGGAAAATGACTTCCCTCGCTGCCCCCTCAGGCCCTCCTGTCTCCCACGGCCTGCTGCTTCCCTGGCATTTGTCATACGTTGGGGTCATTATTGTAGGGCAGTATGTTCCTCCCTTGCAGAGTGGGAGCCACTTTGGTCTGAGCTTGCGTTGTATTTCTTCCAAAACCTGGGTGGGGCCGGGCCACAGCAGGCACTGCGCACGTAACTGGAGTCTGAATGAATATGAAGAAGAGTCAAGAGAATAAACGAGTTGGTGTGTGTGTGGGGGGGGACAATGTGAGGGCCACAGGATGTCCATGGAATGGAAGGATAAAGGTCCCTTCATAATCACAGCACAGCACAGCAGTCTCTCGGCTAAGAACCTGCCACGCAGGGAGACAGCAAGGCCCACACTTGGTCCTACTGCCTGAAACATGGTCGGTCGCCTCCGGGAGAGGCACAC
The DNA here is from genome assembly GCA_004026665.1 of Murina feae. NCBI lineage: Eukaryota > Metazoa > Chordata > Mammalia > Chiroptera > Vespertilionidae > Murina > Murina feae. The sequence continues at coordinate 17,337 of PVJC01033365.1, read as the reverse complement.
GCTGCCGGGTGTCCAGGCTGGACTCTACCACACGCCCGGGAGAGAGAGGGACAGATAAAGCTGGGGGCCAAGAGAGGGCAGAGAGGGGTGACGGGCACAAGGAATGGGGGAGATGAAAGAAAGAGCTCTGAGATCAGCACGATGGCTATGGAATCAGGAGGCAGTGACTGTCCTCAGGGGAATTTTAGAATTCCTCCAGTTCCTGTCGTAGTGGCTCATGGTAAGGAAGATCTTGCGATGCAAACAGTTACTAAAAAGACAGATGCCCCACAGGTACTGGGAGGCAGCAATCAACCCCTCCGACCTCCTCCTGTGTCTTCTAAGGATGTCAGCATTTCGGCCTTTCCCAACTCAGCTGGGCCTTCAAACGCTGGAGTTAAAAATGGAAAAAAGACTTCCCATTCCTCCAGCTGTCTCCTTCCAAGTAAAGCCAAACGAATTCTTTCGGGTGATGAGTTTTTCCCAGGGCTCCTCTTGACATCTCATGGTGGCCATGAGTGTTGGCATAAATACTCACCGCCCAACAAATTCTAGGTTGTGACATTTTTGGTTGGATCACCTAAATCAGGGATGGGGAACATCCGGACTGAGGGCCATATAAGGCCGAGAAATCATTGGATCTGGCCCTGTCAAGGCATGAGGAGTGAGTTAATTTAAGTATTTGACCAAATATAGTAGGTTGATTTTAAAAAAATATATTTTATTGAGTTCTTACAGAGAGGGAGGGAGAGGGATAGAGAATTAGAAACATCGATGAGAGAGAAACATCGATCAGCTGCCTCCTGCACACCTCCTACTGGGGATGTGCCCACAACCAAGGTACATGCCCTTGACTGGAATTGAACCTGGGACCCTCCAGTCCGCAGGCCGATGCTCTATCCACTGAGCTAACCTGGTGAGGGCAGTAGACTAATTTTTAAGTTGGTAATTTTGTGTGGCCCACGAAATAAATATCCAACTGACCCTTGCAGAAAAAAGCTTCCTAAATGCAACTACTTTCAAAACGATCTATTTATCTTTCCCATTCATACTTGAAAAACTGAAAATTAGCACTTTTCCCATCTGACTGCTCACCACGATTTCTCTAGAAGTGAGCGTGGGCTGCTACTGGGTTGATCTTGCAACAGGAAGCACAGGCATCTTCTGAAAGCATCCCTCCTTTACTCTCACCACCTCACCTGGGGGAGCTGGGCGCAGGGCAGACAGAAGGCACGCACAGCCGGCCAGTCGGAGCGCAGCCCTCAGTCCCCAGGATCAGCACCCCGCGCCACGCGCACTGCCGTGGCTATTTCGACCCCTTGCAACCCTCATCCAGTTTGTCACCGGATCTTGGTGATTCGAGCCTCAAATACTCCCTGAAGCCATGGCCCTTTCCACCCCCAGGCCACCACCTCCATGTGTCTTCCCACTGCCCGTAAGACCAAGTCCAAAATCCTTACTGTGGCTTCCCGGGCCCCTGTCCATCAGCCACTGCTGATCTCCCTGGCTCCTCCCAAGTTACTCTTGCTGTCCACCCCAAGGGAATCACGCCTCCCTTCTCCAAATGCATGGAGTAGTCTCTCATTCTGGATATCTCTCTCTCTCTCTCTCTCTCTCTCTCACTTTTGCAGAAGAAACAGAACAGCACATGCTGGCACTGTTAGCGTTTGGTGAGATGCCAAGCTCCACAGCCAGCTTTCCAGATGCTCCTGAAGCGTTATCACCAGAATGCAGCAGGCAAGATGAAGGCACTGCAGCCCACAGCCAAGACACACAGGTCACTCCCGGCACTGGCGCCTCTGGAGGAGGGTGGACCCCCAGCATCCCTTCCCTGCGGGCAGGCGGCAGGCAGCGTCGGTCTTTCCTCCTGAGAGGACAACCTGAGTACAAAGCGTGGGCCCACATGCCAGCCTTCAAACCCACCGCCCTCACGGGCTCCCAAGACCAAGGGCTGGGCCTGGTGTTCCGGCTCAATGCAGTGAGGACCAGATGGCAGTATGGGGGCCATGGGGGGGGCCATGGGGGTACCATGGAGAGCAACTGCTCTGTACTCTGAGCGGCCCGAGTTCCCGTCCTGGCTTCACCACTCCTCACTGTGGACATGGCACAGCCGTGGGTCCCTCTCACGGGGGTTCTGTGAGGACCGAAGGGACGATGCCGGTAAGATGCGTGGACTGCTGCCTGGCATTCGGTCAGTGCTCAGTCCGGTAGTCCCTCTAACACCCTACCTGACCCCTCCCAGAGGTGACCGCTCGCCATCGCCTGGTCTCCACAGAGCCCTGGGACTAGGACAGGCAGACTGGGGCCTGGGTGAGAGGTGTATTAGTCATCTACCACCAACGCATAACACATCAACCCCAAACTCAGAGGCTGAACTAAACCAAACATTGTTTATCTCCCAGTTTCTCTGGGTCAGAAATCCAGGAGCAGCTTAGATCTGGCTCAAGGCCTCTCACGAGGCCAAAGTCAAGGTGTTTGCTGGGTCTCGGATCGCTGGCGGTCTCCCTAGAGGAGGAGCCACTTCCAAGCTCACCACGTGGCTACTGGGAGCCTTCGGCTCTTTGCTGGCTCTTGGTCAGGGCCTATCCATGGGGCTGGTTAAAACATGGCAGCTCCATCCACATATGAGAGAGAAAGAGAGCGAGAGCAAGAGCGAGGGAGAGCGAGAGGGAGCACGAGAGGGAGGGGGAGGGAGAGAGAGAGAGAGAGAGAGAGAGAGAGAGAGAGAGAGCGCGCGCAAAAACAGATGCCAGACTTTGTAATCTAATCTTGGAACCAACTTACCACCCCCTCTGAGGCCGTCATCTTTGTTAAACAGGCCATCATCTTTGTTAAAAAGCAAGGCACAATTTGTACATCTGTGTTCATAGCAGCATTACTTACAATAGCCAAAAGGTGGAAGCAACTCGAGGGCTCATCAACAGATGAGTGGGTGAACAGAATGTGGGACAAGCGTACAATGGAGCACTGTGCCGTCTTAATTAAAAAGGAAGGAAGTTCTGACACCGGCTACAGCCTGGATGAACCCTGAAGGCATTACGCTAAGTAACAAATACGCCAGCCAGCAAAAGATAAATACTGAGTGATTCCACTTCTATGAGATAGCTAAAGTAGTCAAATTCACAGAGGCAGAACTGAGAATGGAGGAGGCCAGGGGCTGGGGGCAGGAGGAAGGACTGGGGCCTTTTTTAACGGGTATAGTTTCAGTTGTGGGAGAGGGAACAGATCTGGAGACGGGTGCAATGATGCGAATATACTGTAACACAACTGAGCTGTACACTCCAAAATGGTTAAGGTGGTAAATTTTATGTTATGTATATTTTGCCACAATTGTTAAAGAAGCGTCCAGTCGCTTCCCCAACGCTGGAATCTAACCGTCCCACTGGATCAAAGTCCATGTATTTTAAGGCCATCTCAGTGCTGGCCATGCCCTCATGGGCAGGGCAGCACCTGCCTGCCCCAAATGTGCTTTCCCAAGGAGAGTGCCCGGGCAACAGGGACTCACATGCAAGCCCGCTCCATAGCCACTGCTCTGGGAATTACCTGGTGAACAGGCTGTGTTCCCAATCAAGGAAGGCCAATTAAAATTCCATCCCACCCCAGTGTTCTCTGGTCTCTGCTACATCCCACACGAACAGAAAGTTATGGTAATGACTGCACCTTCCCAGATCCGTTCCAGCCTGGTCCCGTCCCATCCCATCAATTTGTGGCAGAACTCGTCGCTGTGGTCAGTTTCAAGGCCAAGGGTGAGGCAGGGACTTACGGGGATGAGCGGAGAGCGAGGTGAGGCACACACACACAAAGCTGGGGTCTCTAGCATGAGTCACCACTCCTCCAGACCCTCACCAAGCTGGAAGAATAGTACTTCAAGACCTGCACTTCCTGTCGTGGGGGCAGCTTTCTCCACTGCGTCCAGGTGGACAGTATAGATTGCCATTTCCTTTGCCCACACGGATTGGAAGCAAAGATGCCTTGTGAAGGACTGGGAGCCCGGCAGAGGCAGACAGGACATGTTCTGCCTAAAGGAGCTCGTGAACAGAAGGCGCTTATAAATCAGCGCCACGTCCAGGGCCTGGTGAGGCTCGATAAACATTCACTACGACTAAGGTGACGAGGGGTGCAATCTCCTGCGGTAGAAGTCGGGCCCCAGTTCACTGGTGTTTCTTTGCTCAAGCCCCAAATTAGCAGTCTGTTTGCATTTCGAGGCCACCTGACAGGAGGAAAGCATACCCTTCAAAACCAGAATCACGCTCGGAGCAGGGGGACGTCACACCCTAAGAGGGATGCGAACCGCAGACTGGCCCAGGGGACAGCGGGCCCGATCCCCATCTCACACTCACTGCAGGGAGCGACGGCGTCGTCTACTCTATCTAAACAGCAATAATAATCCTCATGATGAGCATTTTAATAGACTGGAGATCTTAAAACTCACAGAACTAAAAATTACACCACGTAATACTACACAGCGGGCAAATGGAGCACAGCTTGATAGCATAACGCCCGACAAAGACATCTTTCCCAGTCTCCAGCCCTTTATGGAGCCCAATATGCGCAGGGCACTCAGCTACCAGGTAGGACCTGTGGGATTCAAGAGGCAAACAAGGGCATCCTTCCCGTTCTCAGGCAGCTAAGGGTAGCGCCTTTCCCTTGCTGGGAGGCTGTCACGGTGATGGCAACTGCAGCCGGCACCCCCGCCCTGATGGGACTTGTTTCCTGAGAGCTTGTGGGAACACAGCTTAGTGTCTAGGGGGGTGTCATCTGGTTGTGGAAAGCACACAGCTGAGACGCTAAGGGAGGGAGGCTGCTCCACGTAAGGTATCTGGCAACACCGACCTCGCATGCGTGTCCACCACTGATGTTTCCCACGCCTCGTGTTTATACGAACGTACAGCTTATACAGAGAAAAAGAGATGGGCTTAGGAACACTGACTTCACCCAGCCTGTAGAGAGCCGGTTCTTCTTAAGGGTAAGCCAACATCTGCTTCATAAAAATGCTGGGACAGGCCGATGGGTTGGGTTGGGGTGGGACGGGAGGGCAAATTCCCTAACTTCCCAGGCTTCGATCTGGGAGTCCTTTTGCTGAACATCTCAGAGCACCCTCAGTGAGTCCAGTGAGCACGTAGGAAACCGTCTAAGAAACAGCACAGAAAACCTCCTCACCCCCTCCTATCTGCGCTGGTACGTCCTCGACTCTGTGACTGGTTCCCGCCATTTGGTATCTATCACTGCGATGGCACAGGCCATAGGAGTCTTTACTGGCCCAACGTTTGGTTTATTAAAACTGTGACTTTGCACAAAGGCTAGAAATACCCAGCCGCTCCATCGAAGTTTAGAGATTCCTCAGCAAGTGGCAAGATCAGAGCGACCTCGCTGAGACTGGTGCACAGCGGGAGCCTCAGGCCTCACTGCGTATTTAATCACCGAAGGCTCTGGAAGCACGGACAGCTTCCCGGGTGACTCCACTGGTGTGGGGTGCAGCTTGAGCTCTGCACTTTGGCGGGTTCCGCGTGCTGCTTCTTGGAGAACCCCTGGCGAAGTGACGACCCGCGGGCAATCAGAGGCTAATGCTACCCGAGAGTAAGCTTCCAGAGCTGCTTTCTGCACACGTTTCGGCTGAGGCTATGTCGATGCACATTTTGTCTGTCCTTGTCTCTGGACCTTGAGCGTACAGGTTTGGATGGATCACCATCCCTGGTTTGTGACCCACTGTCGCCAGTGGTCTAGGAACGACCCACTTATTCATTTTTAATAACGTAGCAAGCACCAACTAACACAGAAGCCAGGACCTTGAAAAGAACCTGCATCTGACTCCATGAGCCGAACCATCCATCCCACCTCCTGACACAAGCTGGCGGCCAGTTACATCTTGCCCTTGCCTTTCCTTTTGCAGTTTTATTATGTCTAGAAACTGTGGTACATTTATACCGTGGAACACTGAAGAACAGTCAAGAAAATGAACTCTACCAACCAACAATAATGTGGGTGAATCACAGCAATAGAATATTAAGTAAAAGAAAAAAAAAAAAAGGTAAAGCTTGCATTCAGGTGGTACTACTTTATACCCGAAATATATACTTTTTAGGTTGCCTTAGAATGGACGTACATTCTTACATCGTTGTATTTCGGCCTCACCCCTGAAGAAAATACATGTTTACAGGAAAACGGTTAAGGAGTAAAGAAAGGTACCGGGTCAGTTTTCACAGGAGAGGATACGACCCTGCTGTGCCCCCCGGGGTTCCCTGAAACGCTCATCTTTCCACCCGCAAACGACACCCCCCTGGCTTCCAGAAAACAGCTCTGAGGCTAGAGCCCTGAGAGGAGCAGGCGGTCCACACATGAGGAAACAAAGAGTAAAAAGCACATGGGGAACGTCAGCTCTGCTCGTGATCAGAGAAGCGCAAATGAAAGCATGTGGGAGGCCATCACTCTGTGCTGCTAAATTAGCAAAACTGGAGAAAACGGCACCGCAGCGAACGGACGCCGGGGTATCCCGGCGAAACTGACGTGTGCGGACCGGGCGAGCAGCCGGGCGGAGCAAAATGATTCCCAACAGCTGTGGGGCGAGGCGGAGCCGTGCACCACGCACGCCGCCCACCGGCAGAAGTCACCCTACAGGAGAAACTCAATGGTGAGGAACAGCGTCGAGGCCCCCAACGATGCAGCGATTCAGGAAACCACAGCAGAGGCCCCACAGGGCGTCAGGGAGCCAGGGCAAACTTCTAAGAAAATGTGCATAGGCTATCTAACACGAGAAAAACAAAAGGGATGGTGCTTCTCATTAGCACGACGGGTGCAAGGGCTGTGGGGTCAAGAGCGAGCATGCACGCGGTGTGCGTGTGTGCAGGCGGGCACGGGTGTCGTGGCCTCCCTCCTAGGGGGGCCGTGGGGCGGGGCTGCGATCTGCCATCGCTGGTGAGCGCAGGGTGCCTCCTACCTTGCGAGCTCTCGCAGCTCTCCTCGTCGCTGTTGTCCTGGCAGTTGTTCTGCCCGTCGCAGATGAAGCTCTTGTCGATACAGAGCCCGTTCTTACAGTGGTAGCGGGCGGTGGAGCAAAGCAGAGGGTTTGCTGCTGTGAAGGGAAGGGAGAGTCGATCACCAGGGAGCCAGACCGTCCGGTGGACACCCCCGAACGTTCTCCAGCCAGCAGGGAGGGCGTCCTGCTCGGGAGGCAGTGAGCTCACCCCCAAAGACGGCCGACTCAATCAGAGCCCGTCCTGGGAGCCCGGACAGTGACCTGGGCAGGACAGGACTCCCTCTGCCCCGTCCAAAAGCAACTTCACCCGAGCCACCAGGCTAGTGCCCTGTAACCACGCCAACACAGCCAGAGGGCACTGCCTGCCCCCCCCCCCCCGGGGTCAACCTTTAGGCAGCCCAGCAGCCTGAGGGGCCTGGGCCCGATGTGAAAGTCCTGGCAGAGTTGTGAGTGCAATGCTTGATAGCATGAGGCACACAGAACGGCAAAGCCAGGAGGAGCTGAGTCAGGGATCGGGGAACCCCACCACCCAGGGAGTGATGCCAGGATCTGGTCCAAGGGCTATGCCGGACCTTCCCGGCTCCCTCACTGTGGGCCAGCTTCTTAACTCCTCACGCACCTTGATAGTTCCCTATACCCAGTGGTCCCTCTCCCTTCTTTGCAGTCAAAGGAGCCCACCCACTGACCCACCTGGTCAGCCTGCGTAGCTCCCCCAGGAGGCACCCTGTTGCAGGCACTTTCAGGGACCTCAAAAGAAATGGCCGATAGGGTTCCTCCCTCAAAGACAACAGTGGCAACTGGCTGGTGTGGGGGTCACTGCAAAACTAACGACATGCAAGCACATCTCCACAGAAAATCAGTATTTCTACGGCACCAATTGCTGTGTTCCTCGGGGGGCAATTCCTACAAGGCTCTTCGGAGCTCTGGTTCTAATCAATGAAGCGGCAAAGTAGAAACTCCTCTGATCCCACCCTGACGGTTATTAGCTGTGCGGTCTCGGGAGAATGACATCCCGTCTCAAGCCTCGGCGTGAGCAGGACAAGCCATCTGACTCTCAGGGCTCAGGGCAAGCTGAGAGACGTCAGCCAACTGTTGGAAAAGTATTGAAAAACTCAAGAAGGCAAGTGCGGGGCGTACAGGCCAGTGTGGCGCCCTTCCTTCCAAGGTCAGCACAGGACCTGAACGACGGTGCCGGTCACAGGCCAGGGAGCTGGCCCGGCGGCTGACGGCACTGACGTGAGCATCACCGAGACGACAGGTGAGGAGCAAGTGTGCAGTGCAGTCCGACACCTGGCACAGCACAGGGAACAGTCCCCTAGGGCTGCCGGAGCCCGTCGCCCGGAGGGTGGCACTGATGATGATGATGCGGGGGGATGCACTGAGCCAGCACCTGGATGATGCGTGTGGGAAGAGCCCCAGAGCGGGAGGCCCAGGCCAGGCAGGGGGTTAAGGAGCTCCGGGGTCTCTCGGGGGCTGGGGGGGGGCAACTGCAAGATGGCAGCTGTCATCAGTCTCCCCGTGTGCCTTACTGAGCCACCGGTGAGATGGGCAGAGATCATGGCTGCAGGGACTGTGCATTTCACAGGGTCCATACACCGGAAAGGCTGCAGGGTTAGCCTTTATTCAACTCGGAGAGTTTGCAGTGAAAGATCAGAGGGCGGGAGGGGCAGGGGAAGCCAGTGAGCTCAGTTCTGAAGGGGGCCAGCGCAAAGTCCAACAAAAACTATCTGGCCTGGAAACGGGAGTTTGCTTCTTTAAGGCGGTGTGGGCCACAGAATGGTTCAATGTGACGGGGCTGGAACAAAGGTCTGACTTCAGCCAAAACCCAAACAGGGAAACCCAAAACCTCAAGTCACATTCGGTTTCTGTCCAAGGCAGCCCTCCAAACCCTCGGGCCCCACCGCGGCGGCCTTCAGCTTCCCTGGGACCTTGCGGGTCACGTCTACACAGCCACAGCCCGGGCGACAGTCAGCTCGTTCTAACGAACACTCCCATTGCTCCACGACCGGCTGGTTGCAAGCCTCTGTGACCATCCTAGCAGGGGAGGCTGTTTCCCATCAACCTCACTCACGCTGTTGGCAACCACTTCCATTTCTTCGCCCTCGGACTCTCACCAAGGTAGATGGTGCAAACCTTCCCAAGAAAAAGAAGTCGTGCATGCGCCTATGCACATGCTACATACCTGTGTACATATGTGTGCGTGTGTACAGAAAGATGGCTCACATGAACTAAGGCTGATTAGACCTTAAGACACAGCCCTGGTAAGGAATCCAGACTGAAGACCCAGTCATTGGGGGTGGTGGGAGGGGGGTGGTATTAACACATATAACCGAAACCATCAGCAGCCAGGATACATAAAGAACTCTCGTCACTCCACAGGAAAAAGGCAACTCAGTAGGAAAGTGGCAGAGGGTATCATGAGCAGACAACTCCCACAGTGGCAAATGGTCAACATCAACGTGCCCAACTTAAGGTCTGAGAGCTCCAGGCTGCTGCAGGATGTGCGGGAAGAGGAAGTCTCACAGACGGCAGGTGGGAGTGCAAATTGGTGAGTCTGCCTTGGAGGCCAATTTAGCGATATTCGGTCAAATTTAAGGTGCATGTGCACATCCAGCTATACACTCTATGGAGAATTCTGAGTACTGCTAGTGAAATATTTAAAAAGGCACCCATAGAAGAATCATTACAATGTGCTATATTGCTACATCAGCATTCTACCAGCAGGGCTGGGCTCACTTTTTCTGTAAAGCGCCAGATAGCAAATATTTTAGACTTTGCTAACCCTTCACAGTCTTTGTCTTAACTACTCAACTTTTCCATTGTAGTGCAAAGCAGCTACAGAAGATTCATAAACAAAGGACATGGCTGGGCTCCAATAAAACTTTATTTACAAAAACAGGAAGTAGGCCAAATTTGGTCCAGGGGCCATTGTTCGCCAACCCCGGCTCAACAGTAGTGAAAAATGAATGAATCTGAGACAATAAAGCATAAATTTCATAAATGTAAAAGTGAGGAAGAAAAGCAAGTTATGGATGAGTATGTACAATGTGAAGTCACTCATGCTACTTATGCGTGAAGAATGCTACTTACGATCAATGGATACCAAAATATGTACTGAAAGAATAAAAACGTGCACTGGAAGAAACAAAGCTAAATTCAGGATGGTGGGTGCCCAGGAGAGAAGGGTAGGATCTGAGAGGGAAATACTGCAGGTCTGTAATGATATTGGATAGCATCTTATTATTTTAAACTCTGAAGCAAAAAAAAAAAAGCAGTATGGTAATATGATTTTTTAATTGAGATATAATTGACAAAGAACATTATATTAGTTTCAGGTGTACAACAGAATGACTTGATGTTTGTATATATTGCAAAGAGATCACCTCAATAAGCCTAATTAACATCCATAATTAAATTTTTATGTCAGTATTACAAGTTTTGTGTGTGTGTGTGTGATTGTGTGTGTGTGTGTGTGTGTGTGTGTGTGTGTGATGAGGCCTTTTAAGATCTACATATTCCTGGCAACTTTCAAATATACAATCCAGTATGATGACCTATCCTATCTAATAAAAAAGTAATATGCAAATTAATTGACACTTCGAGACAAAGATGGCGGCGGCTGGGATGAGATGCAGGCGTTCTGCCCTGGCCCACTGGAAGAGGGCCTCTGGACCTGCTTGGTTGCTGCTGCCCTGGGGTGCTGGGCCCCTTGCAGGCTGGGTCTCTGCTCTTCAGACCCCAGCGGCCCCAGGGGCCCACTGCTGACCGGACACAACTGATGAGAAGCGCCTGCCCCCGGCCTGGGTCACTGGGGTCCGAAGTGCAGAGACCCAGCCTTCAGGGGGCCCGGCACCCCAGCAGCTCTGAGCCCCGCCTCGGCGCTGGGGCCGCTGGGGTCTGAAGTGTGGAGACTCAGCCTGCAGAAGGCCTGGCACCCCAGCGGCGGCAGCAACCAAGCAGGCCCTGTGGGCAGCCTGAAAATGGCCCTCAGCCCCTCACCCATGGGGTGAGGGTCCCCACTGGGGGGGCTTGGCTAGCCTGCAAACAGCCATCAGCCCCTCACCCATGCTGGCCAGGCACACCAGCAGGTGGACATCCCCCGAGGGGGTCCCAGACTGCGAGAGGGCACAGGCCTGGCTGAGGGACCTCCCTCCCCGAGTGCACAAATTTTTGTGCACCTGGCCCCTAGTAGTCAATATAGCTGTAATATTATCATACTGTAATGCAGTATGAATAATACAATGCAGTGTTATTAACTATAGTTAATGTAGTTACGATAACAGAATAGCAACTATAGGTCCTATCATTATTAAGCAGGGTACTGGGAACACAGAAGTTCACTTAATTTCCCTTTTCCTTTTCACTATGTTTGACTCAAAAGTTGTAACAGTGTAGTCTGGCAGACATGTTTTGGTGTTCACTTCCTTTCTTTTTCCTGTCCCCTCACACGATTCTCTTGGGCTCACAAACACCTGCTTTTGGTACCTTTCACACTGAGGTGCCCAGTTGCTCAGGAATTGCCCAGTTTATGCACCTGTAAACCCCCACACCTGGACTCTTCCTTGCCAAGGGCTCCTCATAAAATACCGCCCCCCAATGCGGGCAGAGAGACAGGCAAACATGCTGGGGGAACCTTCCCCCAATCCACAGAAGGCCGGGAAAAAGGCCTTGGAACCATTAGAACACACATGGTCCATGCCCCCCTGGGAGCTCTGGGGAAGGGCCCTGGGGGGCCTCTCCTCCTTCAGGGTCTGCCGATTCTCTGTTTTATATGAACTCAAATGAGGTTTGTGTTCAGGTTCCCAGGGACATAGCAAGTTAGAAGGGAAACTAGAAAAGCGATACATATATATCACTTTAAGACTGCCACAAAGAGAGCAGCCTAAGATAGTTTTGAAGAGACCAGAACGTTCTAAAAGGAGCCAAAGGCAACCCTGGATTAGAGCCCAGTCTAAAAATGATCACCCCTAAAAACAGCCCCACGATTTCACCAGCCAGACACTGATGCAACACATCTCAGAGAAATCCCCGTCAGCACTGGTCCTCCAAGGCATACATGGTCGGTTACTGGGCAGACTCACTGACGGGGCAGCCTACGCCCTGAGATGGCTCAGGTTCCACAACACTGCTTCCTGGGCCTCTGCAACTACTGGACCAGACTTTGCCCCGTTTCAGGGCCCCATGTGTGCACAGGGGCCAGGCTCAGGGCGGGCAGGCATCAAGGCCAGAGGGCCCTGTGGTCCCTTGGAACCTGAAATAGTAACGGCTCAATAGGCTGCTCATAAACTGGCCAGGAAGCACTTTGAACTTGAGGATGTTATGTCTCCGCAGCTTCTGTAATCTGAGTTTTCTTTGTCCTTACTAAAGTGTGCCAGCCACTGAAAAATGTATCGTTTTTCTCAGCTCACTAGGGAGAGGAACAATGTGTTTTACAGTATTTATTTCAGTGGGGATGCGGAAAACTGTCTGCAGAGTCAATTTCAAAAACCCAACTGTGGACTTACAAGCTCCTCTGTTGTGACCACAACAAATGCAGGAGCTGGGGATGGCTTCCGGGCCCATGAGCTCTGCAGAGAGAACTTGCCTCCCTGCAGGGGGTGGGTGGGCCGAGTTATGGTTGGCTTGGTGGTTAACTGCATTGGTGGCATTTGACTTCAACCACATCTAAAGGGCCAAGGGCCCACTGCCATCACCCAAAATCAACTGACCAGCTTCGGGGCAGGAAATGAAGCAATCTGGCTCCAGTAGGACCCAAGAATGTCGCCCTTAATCTACTTAAAGTCTGAAGTCGGTCCCTCTTCCACCTCAAAGGCTTCTTGATGACATTCATCAATGGGAGAGTTCTTGTCACCAGGACTCACATTTCCCGTCTGCTCCCCATCCCACAGTGGTTACCCCCCACTTCCTCTACCTGCATCCCAGCCTCAAGAAGCTCTTGTCCTCCCAGCTCCATCTCCCTGGAAACCAGGCATCTAGGGGAAACGGAACTGCCCGAGACGTCCTCTGGTCCAGGACAGAGGGTTCCTGGCCCCAACTTCTCTGTGAGTAATCCGCCCCATTCACAAGCAAAAGATATTCAACAGACATCAACACCAAGATGAGACAGATGTTGAAATTATGTGATGAAGACTTTAAAGCAGCCATTTTACAAATACTCAAACAAGCAATCACAAACACTCTTGAAACAAATGGACCACAGCAAGTTTCGAGAAAAAGCAGAAGCTAGAAAGAAGAACCAAGAGATTTTAGAACAAAATATAGTAACCAAAATAATAAAGAACCACACTATATGGGCTTGAAAGCAAAAAGTAAACTTGACAAAAGATAGGAATTATCCAATCCAAACAATAAAAAGACAAAAGCACTGGTTTAAAAAATGAGCAGGGCCTCAGGGGCCTGCAGGACAGTAACAAAAGGACTAAAGTTGTGTTGACAGAATCCCACAAGAAAAGGAGAAAGAGTGCAGTACTTAAAAAAAATATTTGAAGAAATAATAGCTAAAAATGTACTAAGTATGGAAAAAGACAAAAACCTTCCAATTCAAACAGAACCCTCAACAGATGAACTCAAAAGAAATCCACATACCCAGACACGCTATAATCTAACTGCTGGAACAAAAGAAAAAATACCTTCAGAGCAGCTGGAGAAAAAAAATGATATATTCTCTATGGAGAAACTATCGGAATGACGGCAAACAGCTCACTGGAAACCGTAGACGCCAGAGGAAGTGGCATCACATTTTTAAAATGCTTAAAGAAAAGAAACGAACTGTCAACCCAGAATTCTATAAGCAGTAAAAATATCCTCGAGGAATGACGGTGAAATAAAGACATTCTCAGATGAAGGAAAAGGAAGAGAGCCTGTTGCCAGCAGACCTGCTTTAAGAGGATTGCCTCGGGAAGTTCCCCAGACAGAAAGGAAATGACACCAGCAGGAGACTTGCAACATCAGGAATGAAGGAACAGCAACCAAAATAGTAACTATTGGGGTAACTGTTCTTGCCCTGACTGTGTTTTGCCTCTGGAGCACTTTAAAATGTATTTGAACATTCAAAGCAAACATCAAAATACTGTCTTGGGGAGTTTTTAATGCATGTACAACATAAAACTGCCATTTTCAACTGGCGTGCCAGAAGAGTTTTTACAACATGCAATCCCTGACCAGTCCATCAAGGGCACCGATCTTTTTCCCCTTAGACTGTCAAATAGAAAACTGACAAGAGCCAACACAACCGTAGCCATCGGTGTAAATTACTCAATATTATACCTATTTTTTATTTTTTTTTGGTCAGATTGGCAAAAAATATAATCTAGTTTTGGGTATGCCGCAGAATTTTAGTAATTAGCTTGTGTGTGCCGTGAGATGAAAAAGGTTGAAAATTGCTGGCGGGTGCATCTATAGTGACGGGTTCTCCACTCCACCTGAAATGGTACCATATTGATTCGCAGCCGTCTGTGGGCAGACTGACAGCGGGGTTCAGTGGTTTCCAGCCTCGTCCATCGATTGTAAAGCCCTGCATCAATTTTTCTCCTCATGGTTTCGCAGCCATTGGTGACCCCAATTCTTAATTAGCGGATACAAAATTGAGAAACCCTTATTCACTCATTCTTTTAGTATAGTTGTTAACCTTTAATTAAAAGAAAACTTACCAAGTCAGAAGTACAAATTACTCAGAAGTAAAAGTCATATGGAAAAGGGAGGGTTAAGTACTTGATTCTTTCCTTTTATTTATCAGTTTTCAAAAGGGTGAGTTAGAACCCGTATTTTTAAATGGTAGATAAGCCAAAGGAAAATGCTGGCTTAATTTGGAATGGCTATATCTGACTCACTTAGATAATTAAAGACCAATATCCACAATATTTAAATCACACGGGGTCTTTAACCACGGCAGGGAGTATGTAACATGGAAGTCATTTAGAATGCACCTTCTAGAATGTCCCACTAGCTTTTTATTGCCATTGGATAACTCTCTAGCACAGACCTATGAATATATAGGATGTCCCCTCCCAAATGTATACACACACTTTGAAGAATTAAAAGGCAGTGTTTATTAAAACACATTCCATTTTCAAAATTGAGCTCTCGGTTGTGAAGGTGTGTACACATTTTTTGGGACACCCTGTAGATACAACATATCTGTAATGCCCCCGCTTAGATGATAAGATCCCCACAGCAGGAAGCAGAGATCGAGCTCATACACATGAAATGAACTATAACAGAAGCATGTCATTTTCATGAAGATGGAGCTGAAACTGAGGGAGGAAGACCCTGCCCTCCCAAAGCCAAAGCAAAGGCTTTGAAGGCGACTAAAGTAGTGCTGAAAGGCGTCCACAGCCACTAGAGAACCCAACAAGATCCGCCCATCACCCAGCTTCTGATGGCCCGAGACACTGCGTCCAATATCCTCAGAAGAGCACCCCCAGGAGCAACAAGCTTGCCCACGATGCCATGGTCCACTTCCCCCCGACCACCGCGCCCACCGTGAAGAAGAGAAGAGACAATCACACACTTGTGCTCCCTGTGGGTGTCAAGGCCGATGAGCACCAGATCCAACAGACTGTGAAGAAGCTCTATGACACTGAGGTGGCCAAGGTCAGCACCTCATCAGGCCTGATGGAGAGGAGAAGGCATATGTTCCACCGGCTCCTGACTGGGAGGCTTTGCATGTTGCCAACAAAACCAGCACCATCGAAACTGAGTCCAGCTGGCTAGTTCTAAATATAAAAACGTTTACAGTGTTAAAAAAAAAAAAGAATGTCCTTAGACATCTGAAGCCAAAGATGAAATCCTAGCAATTATGGTCTTCCCTTTAACATCTCACAGTTTTAAGTCACTATACATTTTTTGGGGATTTTGTTTGTTTTTTTTAAAAATAATTTTTATTGATTTCAAAAAGGAAGGAAGAGGAGAGAGAATCATCAATGATGAGAATTGCTGATCAGCTGCCTCTTGCACACTCGGGGCTGGAGACTGAGCCTGTAACCCAGGCATGTGCCCTGACTGGGAATCGAACCCTGACCTCCTGATTCATGGGTTGATGCTCAACCACTGAGCACTGGGCTCACTCTATGTTTTTATAAGTGATTACCATGTACCAGCCACTGGACTAAGCACTTTTCAGATATTATCTCATCTAATTCTCACAATAGCCCCAGGCGCAGACTCTCAGCACTGCTTCTGGAGACAGGGAAACCCTTATGCAAAGAGACCATGAGCTCGCCTACCTCCTGCCTAATCAGGGCAAACACAGACCAGGCCAGAGACACCAGTTCCAACTCCACCCTGCCACTGTACTAACCATTCGTTAATCGAGTAGCTGGGCTGTATTTCTGCCATCTGAGACTCACCAGGTGAAATAAGGCAAAGGAGAAGGCACAGGAGAGAGTTATGAGCCCCCTCTGTCCCTGCTGGGAGGGTAGAGCCATGACAGCTCCCTAAAAAGACATAAATAACACAGGAGACAACCACCTCCTCTTCAAGGACTTAAAATAGAACCGACGGGATGAGGGAAAATCAATTTATCCAGTCATTGAAGTCTCTGAAACTTATGTTTTGAAAAAACATAACAGGATTGATAACAGGAGAGATTGGTCACAGGAAAAAGGACATCTCAATTAAACACATAAGAGAAGACAGAGAGACATGGAGGGGGTGAGGGAGAGAAAGGACCGACATGAAATAGCCCAAATATTAATAGTGTTTCATTCTGGGCAGTTTCGTTTCCCTCTTTATACTTTCCTGTATTTTGTAAATTCTTTTAATAATCAGAAGAAAAAATGTTACTAAAATATGCAGACACAGAAAATAAATGGGTAAATTTATCCAGAGCCGGTACAGTGACCAGGGCTCCGGTAGTCTAACACTTGAGGGGAAAGCGAAGAAGCAGCAGTGTGCAACCACCCTCATGGCCAACAGCAGGCACAGGGCAACTTGCTGGGAGAGATGGGACGGTATGGGGCGGGGACGACACCCATCACACCGGAAGTGGCCGAGAGTCCTTTTGAAAGTCACTGAGGCTGCTGTGTGTGAAGTGGTTTTGGACACAGAGATGCTGCAAGGAAGAGGCTGCATGTATCCAGGCTGAGGAGGAGTATGACGCTCAACACAGGGAGTGCTTAGATGCAAGGTGGGGTAGAGAGAACAAGGGTGTGTGTGTGTGTGGCCATAGTGAGAAATATTATACAGCAGGTAAAAGGCACCAGGGTGCTTACAAAGAGAAAAACTCTATACTATTTGGATGTTTCTCAAAAATATATCCTTCTAGTATGTGTATAATGAATATAGAAACATCTTTTTTTCCCTTAAATATATTTTTACTAGGGGCCCGGTGCACAAAAATTTGTGCACTCGGGGTGCAGGGAGTCCCTCAGCCCGGCCTGTGCCCT
>PVJC01033364.1:0-19408 GCA_004026665.1 Murina feae | reverse complement strand
AATGCGGGGGGTTAGAGGGGAAGCCGGGGGTTAGAAGGGGAAGCGGGCCGCCGGAAGAAGGCGAAGGCGGGGGTCGGTTGGGACGTCCTATTCCCAGAAGCTCGGAGTTGGAGAGAGAAGCGAGAGGCGGCCTGGGTGGGGGTCGCCGGGCTCACTCACCGTCGGGCGTAGGAGTAGCGCCATGAGGGAGCGGGCAGGCGTGCCGGCCGCCCGAGGAGGGACGCGGCGGGAGTCGGGGGGCGCAGGGGTCCGCGGCGCCGCCGTTGGGTCCGCACTCGGAGCCCGCACCGCTGTGGTCGTCGAGGTCGCCTAGTTCCAGGATTCAAATACCGCGCCGCTCGCGCCCCCATTGGGCGGTCGGACGCACAGCGCGCTCTTCCCATTGGCTGAGCGGGAGGCATTCCCGCATGCTGATTGGCTGAACTTTCCAGACGTTTGATTGTCATAACAACCGGTTGTTTTTCCCCTGTCTTTAAAAAAAAATCTCGGCCTCCAAGATAAACAATTAAATGTCTCACTGAAAAAAAATCAGACGTAGGACGTCTTCTCTAAATTTTAATAAGGCCTCGGCTACGGATGTTTCTCTACGTTTGTACTGGGAGGGCTGAAGTTGGCTCTAGGGAACACCCTGAAAATGCCATTTCTGATCTTTATTCCTCTTCCGGAAATTATGAGTTGGAGTTCAGGTTGGGTTGGTTTAGGTCATGAACAGGCGCCCTTGAGTGGCTCAGAGCTGCATTGTATAAGATAGTTGAGACTCAAACGTGTGCTAAGGAAGTGGGAATTGTGGCGTTTATCCAAAAATTAAGATTCCCATGAGAGGCAAAAAAGAGAAAAGGTAAATGCCATTGGTGTGATTTGTGATTCATGTAAGATCTTCATTGTATTGCCAGCACGTATACCATTGCTTGGTATGTGTTAGGGTCGGTGTTCAATAAATTTTCGTTGAATGAGTGATCCTATGACGTGCAGAATGCTTTAGAATGAAAAAGGTGTGATCCAGCCTTGGGCAGAAGCCTAGAAGGATCAGGTCAAGACAGGAAAACAGGAAAGAAAAAAGAGAGAACTGGAAGGGGAGGAGGAACTGGTAAAGAAAGGCCCAATGCCCACAATAAAGGTAGTGGAATAACTCCTGAAAACAGGTTTCATCTAAGCATTGGAGCCAGAATTCCTATCACACCTAGTCTACTCTTTAAAAACTGGTTTACCTCTCTATTATTGGGGTACCAATAAGCCTTAAATGAAGTTAAATAATCTGGATTAAATTTTTTCCTTGCCCTTGCATCTGACATTTCTAAACCTGTTTCCTCTTTTATAAAGCAGGAATAACTGCAGCTACTAAGCAGCATAAGAAGATGTTAGGTGTATCCATCGTCCTATAAGAAAAAGTTTTGGGAAGGAAAATAAATGTTTAGTGCACTGGAGATGTGATTAAAATTATATTTCTGCTTTATTATAATAATATGGTGTTAAGAGCTACAACTATAAAAGTAATCTTCATCTTACAGGGCTTTGTAAACAAAAATGCAATGAGTGGTAAAGTGTTCTTATTAACTTGACATTATCAAAATTACTTCAATCCATATTAGACATGGTATTTTCATTATAAATGGAAGTAATTTCTTTTGTATCCCTCACTACAACCTAGAACCTTACAAGTGAACTGATTCAACCTCTTGTTTAATGTATTATGGTCCTATGTTTTTATGTCCTGTTCCCCCCTGCCTTAGATAACATTGGTCACTCCTCCTCTATACTAATTTATATAAACTTTCTTGTTGAAGCCTCATAACAATCCTTATAAAGCAGACAGTATCCCAACTTTTTGTCATTTTTTATTGAGGTACTAGAGGCCCAGTGCACAAAAATTTGTGCACTCGGGGGGGGTCACTCAGCCTGGCCTGTGCCCTCTTGCAGTCTGAGGCCCCTCGGGGGATGTCCACCTGCAGGCTTAGGCCCAGTCCCCAGAGGATCGGGCCTAAGCTGGCAGCCAGACATCCCTCTGGCAGCCTAGGAGCCCTCGGGGGATGTTCACTTGCCAGTGGGGAGCAGTCAGACATCCTTAGTGTTGCTGAGGAAGCGGGAGAGGTTCCCACCACTGTACTGGCAGCCATCAGCGCGGCTTGTGGCTGAGCAGAGCTGCCTGCTGTGGGAGCACACTGACCACCAGGGGGCAGCTCCTGCATTGAACATCTTGCCCCCTGGTGGTCAGTGTGTCATAGTGACCAGTCATTCCCAGTTGTTCCACTGTTAGGGTCAATTTGCATATTACCTTTTTATTATATAGGATAATTGTACATGATAAGGTGTACATGATTCTATATTTGTATATATTGCAAAATGATCATCACAATAATTCCAGTTAACATCTGTCACATATAATCTCAATTTGAAAAAAGGAAGGCTCAGAGAAGTTAAATGTCTTGGCTGCAGTCATAGCACTTGAGTTTCAGAGCTAGGATTTGTAATTGGTCTAATTCCAAACCCTGTGCTCTTTCCACTGCAGTTACCATTTGTTCACTCTATTTAGTTGGCAGGAAGAGTGAAGACTGGGGAAAGTTTGGAACAGTCCTCAAAGGACATTGAATAGAAAATTAACCAATTGATCATGTAAAATTCTGTAATCAATTCACTTTATTTTCATTTCTTGATCAAGTACTGCTTCAAAAAGATATGCATGGAACACCCCAAGAAAAGCAGCAGTACTGGACTGGTATGGTGGGAAAGTGTGGCTTGCCTTAGCAGGGCCTATTGGGCTTCAAGGTACCTGTTGCCTCGTGTCTTCCAACTCCATGAAAAGGAGTCAGAGACAGAAATTCTGAGATTCCTATACAAATGTCCAGACCCTAGAGCGCCAAGTGTGAATTCTTCTGTTCTGACACCTAATCCCCCAGCTGGAGGTACAGGCTTCCAGTCTTGGCTATGAGGATTATCCTTCTGAATCACCAAACATTTGCTTGCTGTTTAACAAATCCTCCTTATTTCCTATTTCTTATTCAGATACCCACTTCTTTCTCCCAGTCTTGGGATTCTTTTGATCCAGGACTTTCCTCTATTGAGACTACCTTCAGAGTCAGATAGCCACTGTTGACGGAGAATTTAAAATTTTAGGAGGCAAAACTTGCCCAGGTCAAGTCACGGCTGGAAACCTCATAGCTCCCCTAGAAGTCCCACTAGGACCCTCTGAAATTCAGCCCCAGGTGTTGCTTTAATTGCAGCAGAGGCACTGCATGTGGGCAGGGGTGTTGGGTTTTTGCACCATTTCATCTCCAGTGCCCATAACAAGGTGCTTATTTATTGCTGCATTTTTACGCCAATTCACTGGGGTTACGTGCAAGTGTATCACATAGGACAAGTCCAAAAGCTTACCTCATGTTCATGGTTTCCTCGAAGAATACTTTCCCCTTCTGTCTTTGGTGACCTTCGGTAGCCACTGTTCCAGATCACAGTGAGGACCATCAAGGGCCCGGTGTAATTAATATACCATTAATTTGTGAATGACATAACTGACAAAGGATGATGTTCATCAGCTAATTTTGATCAGAACACAGCTGTCTTCCTAATGTGCTACTAAGTTCTCTCCCTCAGTTGCTCTTATCCCATTTCTGTTTCCCACCACCAACCATTTCTGCCTACCACTTTGATTTCTTCTCTTCTTTCAACTAGCTAGGAGATAAACTAAGCTGTATTTGATATATTAAAATTAACATGCCCATGTGCCAGGCACTGCAGGGAACACAGGGAAGAATATAGTATGAGCCATGGCCTCAAGTTCAAAACAAGAATGGGGACACACAGGAACAAAATTACTCTAAGAGGCAGAACCTATAAAATACTGAGCACAAAGGAGAGATCAATTCAAAAGGGGGGGAGATGAAGAAGGCTTACTAGAAAGGGGACACTTGAGCTGAGCTTTGATGGGAGGTTAGATGTTAGCAGGCAGCGATGGCAAAGGCATTTAAGAAGTGGGGACAATAAGAATAAACCTGTGGAAAAAACAATGTATGTAGTCGTGGGCATTTGGATGATAAGTATATTAAAGATAAAGCCGCAAAAGTCCAGAAAATGAGGAACCAAGGACAGTTTTTAAGAAGCATAATGATTTTGTCACTATTTTGCTTTAGAAATCTGACCCCTGAGAGGCATGGAGGGTGGATTAGAACGGGTGGGAAAGCTAAGGGTTTCCCAGGTGAAACTTGGACGAGTTTGGAGAATAGAGGGGGCAGGGGGAGCGGGAAGGTTTGAGAGGCATTTTAGGAGAAATGACAGACCCTTGGTTGGAGCATCATTCAGAGTGTCATACCCATGCACTAAAAGGTTGTAGTTCTAGTCAGGAAATCGATAAACATATCCTTGGGTGAAGATTAAAAAAATAAAGTTTTGCCTGCCAGCATGGCTCAATGGTTGAGCATCAACCCATGAACCAGGAGGTCACAGTTTGATTTCCAGTCAGGGCACACACCCAGGTTGCGGGCTCAATCCCCAGTGTGGGGCATGATTCTCTCATGATTGATGTTCCTCTCGCGATCCCTCTCCTTTCTGCTCTGAAATCAATAAAAAAAACATTTTTGAAAAAGTTTTCAGGGCTTTGGTTAAAATTTTGTCAAGACTTACACAAACTAAGTTATAAATAAATATAGTAACTTTCTTGATAATTTCTTTCTTACAAAAATAAAACCTTTTCTTCTGCCTTGCTTCCATCTTGACCATCTTGATCTATTGCTTTCACCTTGACCAATACTAGCTCAACATTGTCTTTTCCAGCATTGCTGGCTAGGCAGGGTACCTGGGAATGTCCTAGCCTAGGGTCTGTACATTTGCCCAAACATAGGGAGACCCTGAGAGGTGGTAACACCTTTCTAGTGCCTTCATGAGCCTTCACTCAAAATGCTTTTTTAAAAATCTGGATCTCAAGCTTGCGGATTATCTGTCTTATTTTTGTTGTTGCTTTTTATTCAACCAAATGCCTTCTATAAGAAGGTGCTGTGCATATATTACATAGGGGTAAAAACAAAAGCAAAAAAACTACATCTCTGCCCTCATGGTGCTTAAAATAACGAGATAAGGTACATGAAAGAACACCATCACAATTCACTCATGCTTAGAGAGTGAGTAGAAAGGTAAAAGGTCTGTTGAGGATAAGAAACCATTAACTCGTGTTTTTATATTACGCTGTTCGATTATTCATGCATGTCTGGTTCACTGTTACAAGGTAAACATTGTGAGCCACTCTAAGTTTTGTATCATATCCTAGTCAGCCTTAGTGGGATATTAAGGAGCTGAAGAATGCAAAGAATGTCCCAACTGGCATATCAAGTTGACTTTTTCCGTTGCACCCCCAATTCTAGGCTATGCTGTGCCTGTGAGGTGTGCAGGTCCATTGGGACATGAGAGCCAGTCCCACCATCACATAGATGATGGTGTCTCATTTCTCTTCTTACTCCTTCTATTTCCACACCTGTTCTTCTGGAAACCTGTGCTCCCTTAGAAAATATCACCACTCCAAGACCTAATTCACACCTAATATGGAATTATGTAATTCCATAAATGTTCAGACCACCTCTGGAATGGTCATTAATAGGTGTTATACTTTGAAGAACATTAATATATTAGAAGAATCCAGAAAATGGTGATAAGAACAGCTAAGAGGCTTAAGATTCAGTTTAAACAAAAACAAAGGTTCTCAGGATCTTTTACTTGTAGACCTAAAAAAGTCAAGATAGCAGTCCTACAATAAACATCTGAGGAGCTAGTAAGTGGCAAGAAACCCGACTTATGCTCTAGAATATAGAATAGGACCCTATGTGAGCTTATAGGAAGATCTATTAAAGGAAAAGAATGATTGCAACTGTTTACAAAAGAAATGTGCTTCTTCAATAAGTAGTGACCTCTGCCCAGCTCAATGGTTGAGTGTCCATCCATGAACCAGGAGGTCATGGTTCGATTTCAGTCAGAGCACACGCCTGGGTTGCATTGCAGGCTCGATCCTGAGTAGGGGGCATGCAGGAGGCAGCCAATCAATGATTCTCTCTCATCATTGATGTTTCTATTCCTCTCTCCCTCTCCTTTCCTCTCTCTGAAATCAATTAAAACATTTTTCTTTTTTTTTTAAAGCAGTGACCCATCATCTCTGGAAGAACATAACCAGAGGCATGATCATTGCATTAGTCAGGGTTCTCCAGCAGTAGCTGATAGATTATGGAAGCTGACAAATCCCATAATCTAGTCTGCATTCTGGAGACCATAGAGAGACTATGGTGGAGTTCTAGTCTAAAGGTGGCAGGCTGGAGACACAAGAAGATCCTCACTTTGAGTCCAAAAGCAGGAGAAAAATGATGTCCCAGCTCCAAGGCAGTCAGGCAGGAGGAATTCTCCCTCACTGACAGGTGAGGGGCTGCGGAGGCAAATCTTTCTGTTCTATTCAGGTCTTCAACTGATTAGACGGGGCCCACCCACAATAGGGAGGGCAATTTGTTTTACATAGTCTACAATTCTAATGTTACGCTCATCTAGCAAACCCTCCCACAGATACACCCAGAATAACATTTGAGCAAATGTCTGGGCACTTCATGGTGCAGTCAAGCTGATACAAAATTAACCACTACAATAATCATCTATCAAGAATACCAGAGAAAGAATTTCTAAGTTATACAAAGATATTGTAGTCAAAGGACAAGAAACCCTAGCCATCTCCATCCCATATGTTTTTCTCAAATACCAGCACAGGAAAGTGATTCCTCTGACGATTATACTTAACATAGACCATTTTGCACATATGGCTTCTCCAGTTCTAGACTTTGTTTTAGGGGTGGGGGACTAAATGCATTCAGGAAGCTTGTACTAGGAATTCTAATAAAGCAATGGGCTTGTTTTACTTTGCTGTGATAGATTAAGAATAGCCACAATTTTTTGCTACTGCTTCTATTAACAGGTATAGTCTATCTCCCCTCCCCTTGAATCTGGGCTAGCCTCATTACTGGCTTTGACCCACAGGGTGTGATAAAATGATACTGTGCCTGTTCTAGGCCTGGCAGTTTCTTCTCTCTTAGAGCTCTGAGCCAGCATATAAACAGGTCTACCAAGCTATCCCTCAGAGGTCACATTGAGAGAAATGCCCAGGGAGTTTTCAGCTGCCCCAGCCACCACAGCGAAAGCATCAGACATGTAAAGGGGGGCCATAGTGGACATTCTACCCGAGTGGAGCTCCCAGCTGAATGCAGCCACATGAGGAACACGTCATACCACACTGAGATGAGCTACTCCTGCCCTGTCCAAGTTGTACAACTACCAGCAAATGTTCTTGTTTTTTTAAATATATTTTATTGATTTTTCAGAGAGGGAGAGAGATAGAGAGCCAGAAACATCGATGAGAAACACCGATCAGCTGCCTCCTGCACACCCCCCACTGGAGATGTGCCCGCAACCAAGGCACATGCCCCTGACCAGAATCGAATCTGGGACCCTTCGGTCTGCAGGCTGATGTTCTATCCACTGAGGCAAACCGGTTAGGGCCAAATGTTGTGTTTTAAGCCTCTAAGATTTGGGGTGGTTTGTTACAGGAAAGAGATACACTTATTTGGGGCATCCGCAATCTTTGCACCAAGTAAGCCTTTGTTTGCTAAAATAGTCTTCGGTAGAATTTTGGCCACTTAAGTCCAGATGTCTATAGACTAGGTCTTGATAGGAGGTAAGTTAACCGTGATATTTTGTTTTGTTTTAAATGCAGTCATGTGGTTATTGACAGGCCACATACATAAAGGTGGGGATAAAACATTCCTAGTGCCTAGTGATATGGTAGCTGTCGTACCATCATAGCACGGAGGTTGTAAAAGTCAGCAAGGCTGACAGTAAGATGGCCAACAACTTTGACCTGGGTGTGTGTGGATGAGAATGACTTTGAGAAGCTCCTTAAAGGTGGTTTCTGAGGAACTAATGAGTTGTGGGAAATGGAACAGCAACACATAGCTGAAGAAGAGGCAAGAAAAAAGAAAACTAGAAGAAAAAGACACCTACCTCCCAAGAAAATTCAGTGAAGGATGAAGCAGAAGCTTTTGCAGACCTCAGAAACCTCATTAAAAAGTGTGAAAATATGTCTCTCCCTTCCTCTCTGAAATCAACAACAATATTTTAAAAAGCATTTTAAAAAGTGTGAAAACATGGACCCCAACATTTAAAGGTTTTCATTAATAAAGAGGAATGTTCACGGTGTGTTACCTGCCTACAAGCAAATCTATGAAAATAAGGTTAATTTATTATTGGAAAAATATATATATATTAAAAATATTATTTTATTGATTTCAAAGAGGAAGGGAGAGGGAGAGATAGAAACATCGATGAGAGAGAATCATTGATCGGTTGCTTCCTGCAAGCCCCACACTGAGAATCAAGCCCACATCCTAGGCATGTGCCCTTGACTGGGATCGAACTGTGACCTCCTAGTTCATACCATAGGCCGATGCTCAACTACTGAGCCACACCAGATGGGCTGCCTAACACAGGAGAGAATGAAATATTCTAGTTGCTAGTTCTCCATAAAATTTTCTTTTAGATTAGAGAGAATAAATGGTTTCCTCTCTTGCACCAATTTTGATCCACTAGCAGTAGCTGCCTAACACACAGCACTGGATGGTTCTGGTGGGTGATGCTCCTGCTGTGACTGCAAGGCAAGGAAAGAAAGCACATGTGCTGGGATTCTTCTGACCCTCTGGTAGAAGAAAAACTCCAACTCATCAGAGAAGCGCTGAAGAGGATTGTTTCTGCTTTGCTAGTAATTAGCTGCTTGTGTATAAATAAGAGAAAGATTAGCACAAACTATGATCTACAGTTCAGTACCCTGCTAGGCTACAATTTGTAACCAAAGGGAAGGGTATTTGGGTGGTGAGGTGGGATGGAGCAAGCATTGAGTGAACTTATATTCGTAAGTATGCACTGTATGCTCTTCACACTCACTATCTCATTTAATTCTAATAATCTAACTTCTGTTTTATAAAAATTGAAAAATGAGGCTCAGAAAGCTTCAGTTGTTCAAAACTGCACAATTCAAAGCCCAAGTCTGTCTGACACTAAAGCATCCTAAAAATCATTTGTGTGGCCTATGACAGGATACACAGGAGAGAGGAGACAGTCCTTAGCAGGTCCAACCACAAAGTTGGTAACATCTAACTTTCTTTGTAAGAAATATTTGTTTTGGATATAAGTCTTAATTGAAGAAAATTAATGAAATCTGTAACTCAGAGCATATTTTGGTCTTGATATATCCAATACCGTGACACATATTAGATAAGTCTTGAATAAACAAGAAGATTTACTGTTTCCAGAGGTTTTGTAAGTTAACTGAAGTATCAGGATGCATTTTTCTACGGAATTAAACTACTCCCACTTATGAAACACTAATAATGAAATGTCCATAGAGTTTATATTTTAATTTCAATGTTACAAATACCATTTTTAAAACAGAGCTAGTTTTCTGTATGTCAAAGTGTTATGGTTCAATTGATGAAGTGTGTTTGCAGCTAAAATAAAGTCACCAGAATAAGAAAAATGTTTCAAATATCAGTTTATCACTTGCATATTAACAACAATAAAAATAAGGATTTGCTGACAAAAGAATTTTAAAGTATTTGGACAACTATCACTGAAATTTTCATTTTGACATAAGATGCAGCAAAATATGTAAAACACCAAAACAAAGCACAAAAAGTTAAAATATTAAAAATTTTCTTCCTTACTTGTTCATTACTAATCACATTTTCCTGTAACTAACTACAGTACCTTATAAGCTCCTGCATTAACAATTCAGGTTTATGCCACAAATACTTGCATTAAATAAATTTTAAAATAATAAGGCTTTATCTAATAAAAATTCAGTAGCAATTATTGAACAGGTCAACAGGTAGTTGTGCATCTAAATCTGATGTAATCTTAAAAAATAGAGAAATCTATCTGCACTTTTTGTGTTTGGGGAACATCAAGAGGAGTCAGTCCTTTATGTAGAATTCTCCCCATCTTTTCCCTTGGCACAGACCCTGGGTTTTCCAGTGGCAAAGTCCTACGTCCACCACAGGCTCCTTGCAGACAGGCTACTTGCTCTGTTCCCTAGTAAGACGGCAGGCATGAACCACTCTTTCGTTCTCTGGCCTCCCTGCCCCTGCCCTCCACCCTTCTCCATCTGCAGCTTAATCAAGTATTTTTAAAACTATTATTTTATATCCAAATTTCTTTACCACAGTCCATCTTCCATCTCTATACATACTATGTTAAAGCATGTTTGATATAGACAATTACTACAGTGTAACATGTAATAATACAAAAAAGACAAATAGCCAAAACTAAATGAATACAAACACCAAAAGCAAATTTGCACTTGTCAATTATGCAAATGTCAACTTCAGAGATCACTATTTTTGAATTCCAGGATGTTTAATGTAAACTGTTTTACAAAAACTAATTATAAAACACAAAGACAATAGAAATATAAGTTATTTATTAATCAATCCACTTACAAAGCAGGTGGCTTAATGCAAGCTTATTGACATCTTCACATATGATCCATGGGAACATGTCTTCCACATACAGACAGTGATATTACTGACTGATGCATATGCAATCTGGGACATATTAAGCATATTTAAACAAATAAAATTAGGCTATCCTGTATATGAAAGCATCTTGATAATATGCATCTTGAAGTGGATTAAAACTTTCTCCAAAGGAGAAATGTTAGTATGTTAACTTAACTTTATATTCTATATTATGCAGTAAATCTTAACTATTGAAATTAAAAATTTTAAATCAGTGATCGACTCTTGGTTAATGTATGAAGTGGGAGTCTAAAATCAGAGCAACAGTAGGTTGACAGTATAATTTGTGCCTCACAGTATCTGCAGATTTACTGTTTTCAAGTTTAAAGAGAAATAAAACAAGAGACATGTAGATTCAGCTAACTTTATTTATCTTTAAACTAATAAAAATCCCTTAAAAGTGATCCTGGGACCTTTAGTATGAATGCATAGATAACTGCTAATAACTGCAATTCTAAATCCTGACTGAATGTGTGTACAAAATCAGTGTAAGCAGATATCTTTACTACACGTGCTTAGCAGAAGACTAAACAAATTCTACATGTCTTCTTCAATTTCCCCAAAATTTTGTTAAATCTGCAAGTATGTACAATCCAGCTAATTGAAATTAATATTTAGTGTTTATCAGAGCTGTTTCACAGCAGCAAAAACTGAACCAGGGGAAATAAAGTTTTAAACGAAGTAGGAAAAAGATAAATATAATCAGAACAGCAGTCTAAATGTATAATATCAGTATCAACTCTCTGCATTGTGTTGAAAGGAAAAGGATACACCAAGAAAATTTCTATTGATCACTGGTGATGTGAATACCACCTGCATCTGATTGAATATGGTTTGTATTCTGTTCCCAGTATTAAGGATGGTTTAACTCAGAACTCCATATTGTAAATATACAGCAGCCATTTTTGTCCTAATTAAGGAATGTCTTAATACACAATTATTATCATTTTCTAGAGGATCTTTATACATCAAACTAAAGTACATGATTGATTAAATTAAAGGTTAGTAATGGATAAAAAAAATTCATAATTCTTAAGACCTGATACTATGTAAAAAACCAAAAGACCACAAAATTCTACTTACTAAAGCAGCTAATCTTGCCTGCAAGTTTAGGGTCACAAGCCCATAATATGTGCAAAGAAATGCAATACAAGGAACCATGCAAAAATACAGTAAAATGATAGAGGAAAAATGTCAAATCTAGAAAAAAAGCTTTTATAAATACATCAAAATCAACTGTACACATAAACTGTGGGCCTAGCATTAGTTGTACCATAGAGCAGAGCCAGCGCGCTAAGTTCAAGGCTTCCACATCTGCACAGGCAAGTCATGCCATCTTTGGTTGAACTGCAGTACCAGGAGGATGGAAATGAGAGGGAGGGCGAGAGTTCTGAAACATGGTGTCAACTTTCACTTGGCAGCTGGGCCTCAATGTCCACTCTGCATATGGGGCACTTCTTATTGGTAATCAACCACTGGTCAACACACACTTGGTGGAAAAGGTGCATACAGGGAAGGCGTCTATTATAGGAAAACAAAACAAAAAGCAAAATTAATTTTATGACAACTGCTTGTGGCATTTCCTTTTAAACAAATGATACGTGTAATTGTAATGTTTTTAAGTTATTAGACATCTTCCTCTTCCATTCTAAACAATAAAACACCTCTCTAATAAGAGTTACACCTATATTAAATTAACACTGAGTAATACAATGTGTAAATGAGCAAGATAATTGTCACAGCAATGAAACCAAATCATGTAATAGCTCAATAAATTTTAAGAAAAATTACACTGGCAATTAGTGCTATTTTTGTTTCTATATGTGAGTTGCCAATACACTGGAGTTGGCAGTACCTTCTCTGTTATGTAATCATTACAAAATCATTACATTATTGAAGTGTAATTTAATTCTCTCTCAAAAACATCAGAATTCATATTACAAATATTTAGCAGCCATGTCATACTAATTAAGGGATTTAATATCAATATTATTTTCTATCTAGAGGATCTTTATACATTAAACTTAAGTACATGATTGATTAAAGGTTAATTATATTGTTTACAACATAACTGATACATTGTTACATTTACTTAATAATATGCTACTTTTATAAAAGTAGGTTAAAAGGAGATGTTCACTTAAGTACACTACACTAAGTTAGCAATTAGAAATTGAGAAATAAAAAAACCTAGAAAATCCAGGGTAAAATTAAATATAAGAGTAACTAAGGGATATGTTACTGACTTCAAAGTACCCATTTCTATTTCCATCTACTGTTAAGAGTTGTCATACATTTTCAGACTTCCTAATAGTTTTCAAAGATAGTAGCTAAAAAGAAGTGTTGCAATTACTCATTGACAGTATTGTTAATAATGTAAAAACAATTATCTTCCATATTTATAAATCTTCATTGGAAATACAATGTTCAAAAAAACTTTATATGTGATATGAAAGACAACTGTTTATATTTTTCTCTTTAAGCCAACTGAAAAAATATGACAAAGTTATCCTTATAAATTAGGGCAACAAAATTACCATATGGTTCTGTTACATATATATAGAACCTGTTTCACATGGGACTATGTTACATTAGAAAGGAAAAAAAAAACTAGAAACAATTACTGAAGAGATTATAAGAAAATGCCTAAAATTAATAGAGTTAATGTAATAACATTTTCTAAATCACAGAGTGGCAAGAAGAGACTAGTCTACAAGTTAAGAGGAAATTTTAAGATAAAATTCATTTATAAAAGATGCTATAGCCCAACCAGTGTTGAGCATCCACCTATGAACCAGGAGGTCACAGTTCAATTCCTGGTCAGGGCACATGCCCAGCTTGTGGGCTCGATCCCTAGTGTGGGGTGTGCAAGAGGCAGCCAATCAATCATTCTCTCTCATCATTGATGTTTCTCTTTTCCTCTCCCCTCCTTTCTGAAATCAATAAAAAAAATATATTTTTTAAAAAGATGCTGTAAAGTAAATTGTATGGAACTAAACTGGATCTCCTGTTTCAGCCTCAAAAGCCTCTCAAATTCTCCTTTCCCCAAGATTTGTAGAAAACATTTTGACCACAAAATTTCCATGGCCGACTCCTGGTGTGGCCCAAAAATAGGCAGTGTATTTCCCACCCTTTATTGGCAAGATGGAGGCTTTAATCTTTTTACTCTTTCACTCACTGTAGGAAGCCAATTCTGTATGTCAGAGATTAGTAACAGGGTATGCCAGGAATAATCTGTGTTTAGTTTCTAGTATCCCTTTAAATAAATACAGTCTCTTGTACAGTTTGGACAAAAGATTTAAGTAAGTAGATGTAGCATCTAGTTACCTCACATCTTCGCCTTCCTCTAAAATGGACAGACAGATAGTACATTTCTCCTCTGTGTCCTCCTCGGTCCCTTCTTCCCCATCTTGTTTGCAGTGCAGTTTCCTCTGTGAGAACCAATCAGTTGTTACCTTGTTAGTAGAGATGACATTATTGAACAACTGAGTAAAGTCTGTGTTTATTTGAAATACAAAATAAAACAAAACCACACATCACTCACAACTTACTTCCTAGGTTCAACTGTCATGAATTAATGGATGACTTAAGTTACTATCACCAACTAAATGTTTCTTTATGACCCTTAAATAATCAGCATCAAAAGCAAAATCTAAGTTAACAGTAATTCATTAGTTTGAAATATATTATTTTTAATCCACAAAAGGATGATACACAATATAAACTATCTCTGTCCTATCATGAGCATAGCTAAATAAACTTTATTTTACTAATGAATGTTTCAAAAAAAACAGTCAAATTAATTAATGCTAACTACAGTACTTAGCTTAGACAGTTGAAAGGACTTAAATTTAATGGTAATACACTTAGAAAACAGGTAAAATACACAAATACTAATTTTTACAATTCATCATTCTCTGTACAGCACAGAACATAGTTGTTTGTTGAAAGAAACTTATTTAACACCCAACTTCTTGATATACTACTACATAAGGAATTGGGGAAAGAATATTAGAAATGTACATTAACCAAATGTCCATCAAAATAAGTGGCTGGTTAAGTTATGGAATTCTGTATATGCTATTAAGTAAAGAATATAGATGATCTGTGAGTGAAGATACAGAATGAAAAGAGAATGTGCCAACCTGTGCATAGCAACTGCTTTGTGTTTTTTTCAAAGTGGAAGAAAAACATATACATATGCACATTATTATAAATGTATACAAATATTTGAAATATTACCTAAGAAATCCTTAACCATTATTTTTCTTCTGAGAAGGAAGACTGGGAACAGTCAGTAGGGCAATAAACTGCAGGGTATATATTTCTTTTACACTTTGAATATTTTTAAATATATGTATACTAGGGGCCCGGTGCACAAAAATTTGTGCACTAGGGGGTCCCTCAGCCCAGCCTGTGCCCTCTCGCAGGCTGGGACACCTCAGGGGATGTCCACCTGCTGGCGTGCCTGGCCAGCTTAGACTGGCCACAGCTCCCTTGACCCAATGTCCCAGCGAGGCTGGCTGGAATCAGGTTTCTGTGATTTATTTATCTTCTATAATTGAAACTTTGTTACCTTGAGTGGAGGTCTAGGCAGGCATCAAAGCCTCCTGTTTGCTTCAGCTCCGTGGCTTCTATAATTGAAACATTGTTGCCTGGAGCAGAGGCCCAGTCAGCCTAGGCAGGCAGTTGCAACGGAAGCCTCCTGTTTGCTCTAGCTCTGTGGCTGCCAGCCAACATCCTGGCTCGGTTAATTTGCATACAGCCTCTCTGATTGGCTGGTGGGCGTGGCTTGGCTGGTGGGCATGGCTGAGGTGTCTTGGAGTGGTGGTTAATTTGCATATTACTCTTTTATTAGATAGGATATTGTTTAAATAATAAATAATGTATTTGTTGTAATGCACAAACCAAAAGAAGGTCCATATTAACACATTTTTTGCGGGAAACGAGTAAAATCAGATCCACCAGGGAGACTGTTAATGGACATGAGGAAACATACATTGGAACCTCTAGTTGGAACCGGCAAAAATAAAAATGTTTTACGTTGTCATGTGTGCACCGCTCACAAACTACGTAGTGAAACGTGGTACATGTGCAAGTTTTGTAATGTAGCCCTGCACAAAGGAAAGTGTTTCGAACGCTACCACACAGTGAAGCACTATTAGGTTATAGTTATTTTTATAAGATCTGTTGAAAATTTCGAAAAAATATTGTAATTTTGTATAAATAAAATTATTTTGATTGTGAAAGAGTGTTTTTTTATATGTTTACCTAGAATGTAGTAATTTTGTGTACATAAAAAATACAATAACACATATTTTGCAAAGTAAATAGAGACCTCTTTTTAAACTAAAACACTGAGAGTTTCATAGAAAAATATCAAATAGATCGAAAGATATGAATATTTTACGGAAAGTCTAATTTTGGCGAGAAAATGCCTGATTACAAAGTGTTAAATTTATCCATTTTACTAACAATGCAGATGTTTCAAAGAATAAATTCTTACCTTTTTGTATTTATGTGGATATGTACATCTTTCAATTGTTCCCTGGGATGCTCCACGATTGACATTTCCTAATCTTTCTTCCAAATGAATCAGTTCCTGAAGGTGAACAATAATTAGTATTAAAAACCAGGATGATTATTCCTTAAACGAAACTGTCAATACTGTAAAAGAAATAAAGTTCCATATTTATAAACCTGCAATACAATGCAAATAGTGTTCAAAAAGCTATAGATAGTGCCTGAGCCGTGTGGCCCAGTGATTGAGCGTCGACACATGAACCAGGTGGTCACGGTTTGATTCCCAGTCAGGGCACATGCCTGTGTTGTAGGTTCAATTCCCAGTAGGGGGCATGCAGGAGGCAGCCAATCAGTAATTCTCTCTCATCATTGATGTTTCTATAGCTCTCACCCTCTCCCTTCCTCTATGAAATAAATAAATACATAAAAAAAGGTGGTATGGAAAAGTTATTATTACAGATTAGAGCAACATATTCCCACATAGTATTATGTAAGTCAGTATGTATGCATGTACAGCAGGGGTGGAATCCTTTTTTCTGCCAAAGGCCATTAGGATAGTTATGATACAACTAGTAGCCCAATACACCAAATTCGTGCAGGGGTGGAGGGGAAAAGGGGCCCCTCAGTCTGGCCTGCACCCTCTCCAAACTGGAACCCCACAGGGAATGTCTTGACTGCCTGTTTGTGCCCACACTTTTAACAGATAACAGCTCCATTGTTGTTTCTTTCTTCTCATGCTTAAAACCATTGGAATTAGTAAGTATTCAAAGTGTATATACATTCTGGGGAGATACCCTGTATATCTCTAGTCAGCAGTGAAAGGAACCAATAGTGGAGTTGGAACCCCTAGACCTGGAACCTCACTCACTCCCCCCATGTCTCCCCAATTCATCTTCCACCTTTGCGGGCAGCAGGAGAATCAATGTTTTCTCTCATTAACTCGGAAAAACACGTCCTGTTACCCACTGTCCGGAAGGAGTGCGCTAGGCCCCAACCAAGCAAGGCTCAGTCAAGGCGGTCTTCGCTCATGGGCGCCAGCACCCAAAGTGTACATTCCTCCTCTGCAGTCACCCCGACTATGCCACTGTTTCACTGAGAGGATGGAACTCCTCACTGCCTCTGGGTTCCTGATCTTGAACGCTGACCGAAGAAACCTCAGCAAGGGCCGCCCGTGCCCACCAGGTGTGTCTGTCTGCACCTACTCCTGCCTCAGCACCTGCATTAGCCCCACAGAGGTGATCTCATCGCTGGAACAGGGTGTCACCACTCTGCACTCTGTAATCTCACAGGTGCTCACCCTCAGTACCCAGGACACCCAGACACTCTCCAAAGGATGTGAGGGTGCTGGAGGGGACGTGTGCACATCCTGTGGGGGACTTAGGCATGATCGAGTTCATGGAAGTGTGATGGAGGGGCAGGGGGAACTTGTGCCTTGGTCCAGGACTGTTGCAGGCATGCAAGGGTGACAGCCCACTGGGGAATGTTCGCACGAAATGGGGGGAGGAGAGGATGTGCACACTGGAGGCCTGTGGCTTTGCAGATCCGCAAACCCCCATGGTGTGGCCAGGTGGCTGTCCCTATGATCGCACAACTTCTGGGCCAGGAGTCGGAACTTGTGAAGCTACTTCTCATTGCTGAGGGTCCGCAAGCGCTGCTTCACCTTGGCCTGCAGGCTCCGCTTGGCGTGCTCACAGCTGCCACAGCAGCCATGTGGAGAGTACACACCATCCCCTGCCAGCCCGCCTCCCCTGCCCAGAGACTCTCCATGCGCTTCCCATAGGCCCAGACCAGCCGACGCTGCTCATCTGCCCGGAGTGACTGTGGTGGGGCAGGGCAGAAGCCAGGTGTCCCGCCCCGCATCAGCGGCTACTTGCCTCCACTCACTACACACCGGCCTGGAGAGGCAAGGGCTGGGCGGAAGCCAGGTGTCCTGCCCCGCCAGCCGCTCCACCTCTGTGAACGCTGCCCGTCAGCCCAGATCAGCTGGGTGGGGCTGTGTGGGAACCCAGAGGCACCTGTGCCCACAGGCCCGCCATCTTTGTCAGGTTAATTTGCATATCACTCCAAATGGTTGGTGAGCATGGCTTGTGGCGTGGCTTGAGCGTAGCAGAGGGACGGTCAATTTGCATGTTTCTCTCTTATATACTAGAGGCCCGGTGCACGAAATTCGTGCACAGAGTGGGAGTGGGGAGTGGGGGTGGTGTTCCTCAGCCCAACCTACACCCTTTCCAATCTCGGACATCCCTTTCACAATCCAGGACTGCTGGCTCCTGACCTCTCGCCTGCCGATTGCCCCTAACCACTCCCCTTCCAGCCTGATCAATGCCTAACTGCTCCTGTGCTGTCCTGATTGCCCCTAACAGCCTTCCCCCTGCCAGGATAGTCCCGCCCAGCTGCCCTCCTCTGCAGGCCTGGGTCCCCCCTGAAACTGCCTTCCCCTGCAGGCCTGGGTCACTCCCAACTGTCCACCCCTACAGGCTTGGGTCCCCCCCCAACTGCCCTCCTCTGCTAGCCTGGTCCCCCACAACTGTCCTCCCCTGCAGGCCTGGGTTCCCCCCAACTGCCCTCCCTTGCAGGCCTGGTTCCCTTCCAACTGCCCTCCTTGCTGGCCATCTTGTGGCAGCAATCTTTGACCACATGGGGGCAGCCATCTTGTGATGGTCAATTTGCATATTACTCTTTTATTAGATAGGAGGATTTGGAGGCCATACAAAATTATCAACTTAAAAATTTGATCAACCATTTAATTAACTCACCTCTAATGTCTTGGCAGGGCCTGACCAAATGATTTAGTGGGCCTTATACAGCCCGAGGGCCGGATGTTCCCCACCCGATATAGATGATGAAGTCATTATAGTAAAAGAGGGAAATAAATCAAGCAATCTTTTTCTAAGTTCCACTGACTCTAACTTACAAACTGACATGAAGAAACAAAACTTTAAACCGTATTTAAATGATTTGTTCTTCTGAAAACTGAAACAAGGAGATACGTAATTATAAACTAAATTATTTATGTTTGTTTTCCTCCAGCAATCCTATATAATAAAGAAATAATATGCAAATTAACCCTCACTCCCTCACAAATGGCTGCCTATGACCAGGCCGGTAGGGGGGTTAGTGAGGGCCAACCAAACAACTGAATAAGCAGGCTGTGTGGGACAACTAGGCCTACAAGGGGAGAGAAGAGGGGGCAGTTGGGGGCGACCAGGCCAGAAGTGGGGGCAGTTTGGAGTGACCAGGACAGCAGACGGGAGCGGTTGGGGGTGACCAGGCCATCAGGGAGGGCAATAAGAGGTGACCAGGCT